>JAOXJM010000063.1:2831803-2851563 GCA_026413425.1 Tringa solitaria
GGCAACCTGGGCCAGTGTCTCACCACCCTCACAGCAAAGAATTTCTTCCTGAGATGTAATCAAAATCTCCCCTCTTTCAGTCTGAAACCATTACCACTCATAATATTGACACCCCCAGGAAGAAAAAACAATATCGTCTTGTCTTTTTAAAAATACATAGTTGAATCAATAAACAGTAGTCCAAAATCCAGCCCATGAAACAAGAAAAAAACCCAGCCAACCATAAAAAATACCCAAATCTCCAAAAACCAGAAAATCCAACTAAGCAATTGGAAATCTAACTGTGCTGGATGTGGTTGTGTCACCTCACTGCAAACTCAGAGTTTGTAGGAGTTTCTCTGACCTCGGTCCAACATCACTGGCGTTGGCCATGTTCATACTCAACAGAAGTTTGACAACCTGGATAAATATGTGTTTAGATCTATGGGAATGTGGATTAAATGCAGGTAAAATGTATTTTTAGGCATATGTCAAAGTCAAATAATTTTTCAAGTTAAGTAGTCATTTTATTTACTCAGCAGACAGTCATGTTTTTATTGTATAAATATATATATCTAGGCACTTAAATTGTGAATATTTGACAGAAGCCTGTTTGACGACTAGTGCAGAGCCATTCAAATGTATCAAAGACACTAAGGAGAGCCCGGTTGTTCCGTGACCTTCATGGCAGGTCTGACAGCGGATCACTGGTCAATTTGAGTTGGTGCTTTTTTCAACCTACCAAACCACAGCCAAATATTTAGCCCTCTTGCAGTTCGAACAGGCCGGTTTGGCTGCTAGAAGAAGTCTGCACGCTGGAACTGACGTCCAACCAGAATAATGAAGGTATTACAAGCAAATCATACGTTAAACAAGAAAGTTATTTTAATGATCGCTCCCCAAATACCCAAAGGCACTAGTCAACACTGTGGACTAATGACCTACAAATTTGTGTGATTAGTATACATTTTTAACATTACAATATTTTTTCAACAGCTTTAGACGGCACATTAAGTGAAATGCTTCTTCTTTCATCTGCAGCTTTGGCCTGAAAACCCTTCCATTTGTTTAGTTTAATAGAAAAATGTATCAAACAAAAACTGAGCTTTAGGAATCGCGCTGACCTGCCAAACCCTCTCTGCTCTCCTTTTTCCGGGTATTTCTACAAATCATGCTGGATACACACCTGTGTAACTCTGCATTTATGTTGAAGTAACTTCTCTAATGTCAGTCCAAATTACACAGCTAGGAAATTGAAGTGATAAATCAGACCCATTGTTTCACAGATCTGCAGGCTCAGTGCAACACAACAGACGATACCACATCTCGACTGAGGACAATTTCACATTTCTTTTTACCCATTGCAAAAAACCTTTTGTAATGTGTCGAGTATAAAGCTCACAAATTACATTTTAAAGGAACTACCATAAAGTATATGCTTCAAATAGACCTTTTACAATATAACACAAATTTCAAAGGACATTTTTGAGGAAAGCATTTGAAACTTCAACACTTAGGTCCCGACAACATTAAATTACTTTATGCTGTAAACCTTAAGAAGTTTTATGTGATTAAATAAAATCAGCATTACAGTTTCCAGGTATTATAATTATTGAACAGATTGTAACAACAAGATATAATTATAATGTAAACATGAAGCTTGGGAGACTGGTACTGAGAAAACTCTCAATTCTTTGTAGATTTATATCTGCACATAGTAAAATCAGTAACAACTGGAGAAGAGGTTACAATATTTCATCTTACACATTGATATCAATGTTTTCCAAGCAGCAGCCTAATCAACATCATCCCCTTTTCAATATTAGTTCACAGAATCACTGCTACCTTAAAAAACACTCTTCAGGTCAAATACTGCTGCCAGGTATCAATATAACATTTGGAAGGAAATATTTAAAACCATCACATTTTGTTAATTGCCCGTGTATGTGTAGATAGGTGAGATTTTATATATACTTATATATAAACCCCACTTAACTTTCAAGATTGAACTACCTCTAGGTAAGAAATACAAGACCTTTTTCAATAACTTTAAAGGGTTTATTTATACCTGAGACATTTTTGCATATTGGTGTCTTTGTACCTTTACCTCTAGGTACTCACATAGTCCTTTACTCTTTTCTGGGGTCGCACCCAAAGCCCATTACAGTTAGGTGGATTCTTCCCACTAACTCCATGGACTTTCACCAAGTGCTTCCTTACCTAACCTGGATGTATAAACAGAGACGTAACAGAATTAAATAGATATATTTAAATAAACAGTTGCTGTACAAGTGGACAGGCTGGTTTATACAAATCCAGAGTTAGTTCACCATTCCTGATAATATTCACAATATCCCAGTCAAAATAGAATTATAGTCCTTTATACACGGTGATACATGTTTCTACTTGTTTGTTAAAAAAAACCACCAAACTTTTTGAAATATTTCTCCAGGTAATGGATCATGTTGAAAATACTCCTTCTGGGCTGGCCTGTTTCCCAGTTCTTGAGGAGATCAACCCATTTCTCCACCCAGCAAGCAAGGAAACCAGGAGGAGTAATATGTTGATGTGGCTACATTACATTAAGGTCACAGGCCAATGCAGATGGACTGAAAATTTTAAACCAAATTTAAGGAGTTTAGGAGCCCAGTTCCTCCTGAAACTCAAGGCGTTTGGATGCCTGACCCCTGCAGTTTCATCAGAAGGTCCCAGCTATACCCAGTCCAGCTTTCAGCTCTTCAGCCCCGCAGATCACACGTGCCGAGGGTTGAAGCGTGAGCGTTTGCAGGGACGTAACCTACATAAGGCTCTTACAGAATTTCACAGTGCTATTTAATTTGGCAAATACCAAACTAAATGTAAAAGTTCCCTTTGAACTCTAAACAGTCCAATTAAAAAAAAAAAGAAATACATTATGTTTCAGTCCATTTTGCTTCTGACAGGGGGAAATCCCTAGAAGTGCTTACATGCAAATAGGGTGTTATAGTAATTGATAACATAGCAATTAGAACTGCCGATTTTTATTAATTATAGTTTAGCCAATGGAAAGATACTAGTAGAAGTGTAATACAGTGTGCTTTTAGACACGGAACTGGACATACTTCAAAAATTAGTAGTAAAAAAAATAGTAGTACTATATTAATGAAAGACATCATAAAATGAATCAGCTTCCAAGTAGATTAGTATACCCTTCTTATGTTGCAGAAACACTGGTTTTTGCACTATATTTTACAGAAAAGAGGTGACTTTAGTGATGATGGTCAGCAAAGTTGTCTTTAAACAGCTCTTTGTTCTACTGCACAGGCGTATGATGGGAAAAAGGAAAGCTACATCTCACTGGCAATAGGACTTCATAGACCTTAGAGATTCTAAAAATGTTTGATTTCAAATAGTGGTGCGTAACATATTTCTGTGTAAAATAAATCAAAGACTCTTTCCCAAGTAGCAGAAATTTCTAAATGTTGTAAATAGGTAAAATGCAGTCGGTGTTTTTGAAGATGACAAGGGGGACACACAGTGATGTACCAGTAGTGGGCTCATAGTATGACATGGTGACGTGTTAAGCATCAGATGTAAGAAACTCTACTGCTTGCGTGTCCAGTTGGCTGTTCCAATTTTACAACCGCACCCATTCCAAATCCCCTCTTCATTTCTATTCCTTCTTGTGCCGTATTCAGCATCTAAACCAGAGGAGTTTCACTGAGGACACCTTACATCCATCTGTCCCAAACCTGAAGCAAATGGTGTAAACCTCTCTGACCTTCAGTGCTATGAACGCTTTGTGACCCATCAGCGGAACTACCAGGGGCATATGTTGCCCTCTTTACAATTCAGGCGCTCTCTAGCATGATTGCCAACAGCATTACGACTTTCATGGAGCAACTGGCACAGGGAGGCACTTATGTGACATGTTTAAAACTTATCTTTGGTAAACACCCCCAAAAAAACTTGTAACTAAGGTTTTACTTCCTGATCATAAGAGAAATCGTCATTTGCTACTAGTGTTTGCGTGCAGATTTTTAAACATATACAGGCCATTGCTAGTATAAAATATTTTTTCAAATGCCACTGCCAAGGATTTGTTTTAATTCACCTAAAAACAACGCAGTCCTGGGCTTTTTGTTTTTTTCCTGACTCTGTTTATTATGCATTAAAGCATCTCTGATCAATAACAAATTAGCAATAGAAAGCAAACCTTATGCGCTCAATTTTCACCTTCTTTCTCACGCTATTACCTTGTTTTTCAAGACCAATTTAACCAGAATAGTTGTATCTCTTACAACTTTCATTATCTGTGAGGCAGATCCTGGGGTCCAATGCTGCATTACTTAAGCAGCTGAATCTCTCTCTTGGATCAGTGGAAATTTTGGATACGCAAAAGTGCTGAGCCTGCTCTTGCTAGGGATGTTTCCTGCTCACCGTTACTAAACAGTACTCTGGAGAGGAGAGGGACCTCACGTCTCTGATGGGATCTGACCAGAGCCTGTAAAGCAGAGCTCAAACCACCAAGATACAGCCCATCAATGCGTATTTTCAAAAGGTGCTGCAAATAAATGTTGCTGGAACTGCACGGGTATAACTGATAGATGATCTACTTCAACGTACCCAGAACACTAACTCTTCTAAAATCAGGCATTTCTACTGAGAGGTATTTTCTTGGCTTGATTTTTCTTTTACACTATTTAAATTTTGCTTAAGAATCTTTTAGAATCCAGAACTTAGTGCATTTCATTTTATAAAATTAGAATAATTTACATCCTTCTCTTTACATTGAAAAAAAAATATATAGCCCAAACACACATAAGGGTATAAATACTTCATGAATGAAAGACGTTTCACTTATTTTACGATCTGCTTAATGGTGATTTAGACATTGACCAAATAAATAACTTTGGCAACTTGCACAAAAATATGTCCTTAAATCAAAAGTGATGATAAAAGTTGCTTTAATGAGGCCTTTATTACGGAAAGAACTGGAAAGAGAGACGAGCCTAAGTGCTGAGGATGTTATTGTGTTCCTAAACCATGCCGCTTTGCATTGGTATGTGAAATGGGTATGGCTGGTAGATGATAGGCGGTTGTCCGTGAGCAATGTAGTAATTGCTGAAGTTTCTGTCACTGATATAAGGAGCAGGCTGATAATAGCATGTTACATTAGCTGCATTTGGGATGATATTTTGTTCTCCGAGCACTTTTAAAGCCAAGATTGTGATCATATTCAGAGTTTGTCTTCGTTCGTGTCCCATGAGACAGACTGTGCTCTCATTTACAACTCCACGCAGAGTCATCAAGTAGTCATACTTGCTTTTCTCTTCCCCAATGAAGTGGTTACGCAGATATGACTCAATTTTCCTTTGCTGCTCAGCAACATCTGGAAAATCAATGAAGAACCTGGAGCACATGTAACGTTCCAGAGATTTAATTTCAGCCTCATCTGCCGGCTTAAAGTCACGAACCAGAAGATTGCTGTACTTCAGGAGGCCACCTCCTCTGATCTCCTCCGGGTTCCTTGTGGAAATCAGTTTGTACTTCAAGTGGTCCATTGCTTCGTTGAAGTCTCCATACATGCTCTCGGCGATGACAGTGGGGTGAGAGTCTTCTGTCAGTTTGCAGTCTGTTGCTCTGTAAACATTCAGTATGGAATCCAGTATGATTTGGAAGGAGTCCACGCTGAACTCAAACTGCCGTCTGAGCGAGTTGACGAACTTTAATTCCACATTCTTGCCGCTGTTGTTTGACAGCGAGATGAGACTCCAGCGATCGTGGTCGGTGGAGACTTTGACCATCTTCTGCACATAGGCATCTTTCATGGTCTGAGCAGTGATTTTTTCCTTATTAACACATTTTGGCAAGAAGTCCAGTAGGCAGTTAAGGACTGCTTCCTTAACAACCTGGAACTCAAGCTCACTTGGAAGTTCCACGCCAAAAATGATGTCTAGGTCCTTGTAACTGGTTCCGTTCTGCTTTACTAGGATGTGACTGGCTGTCGAACCATTCAGGCGGATATCTCTGATATTGATTTGCTTTTCAATGAGTTGTTCCTTTACCACACGAATGATATCCTTCGGCTTTACATCCAGGGTTGGAAAATTGCCTCTCCCGTGAATAGGTATGACCTCAGCTAAAACTTGATCCAGGATTTTAATCTGATCCCAGGTGAGACTACTGAATCTGTGGTCTAAGTCCTCAGTCATCGTGATGTCTATTGGCTAACTAGAGAGAAACAGAAATTAAGAGAGAAAAGTTAGAACTTGCTCAAACACAAGAGAGCCTGACATTTCACTTGGTTATAGCAAACATATATCTTCCTTCCTTCCTTGATGCAGTGACAAAGCAGTTCATTTTACAGAGGCACAATCCCCGTTAACGGTGTGAGTCAACCAATGCACTTGTCACACACTTTTAATTGAATTTTAATGTACTCTGGTTTTAATCCTGTTGAGAAACCATTGTGTTATTGTATAATCCATGACTCAAAGTAAATGCAGTAAACCATATAGACTTCATTTAAAAATGCTCAAAGGTTAATAAAATGAAATACTTGGTGGTTATAATGAAAATCCAAACAAATTTCACTGTGAAGAGCTAAAATGAGCAAATTTGTTCTTTCTATCCTGCCTAGAAATCTCCCTCTATCTTCAGTGACTTGCATTGTTGAAACTGCCAAAAGACCAGGAGGTCTGTTTAAAAAGCAAGGTTGACGCCACATTCTCATTGTTTATCCTGCCATATGCCTTGGATGTACTTTAGTCTCTATGGGTCATCGATACGCACGCATCCTTTAATACCACTTGTTACCATTTAAGAACTGGATGTCCGATAACTGCTAAGCTGTTTCCACTATGTTTCTGACGCAAAATGTTTTCCTTCTAACCCATTAACCATGTTCCCACATTAATGGTTGGCAGAACCGATAAGAAAACCCCTTCCAGCCTGCACTGGTACCCTAAAACCTCACAAGAAAGCCTGTAAAGAAGCGTGTAGGGAATACAGGGGATAAAGCTCAGGCTCTGGAATTCCTCAGTTTAAAATTATATCTTGTCTTTCAATCATCATAGCTAGCAAGCAGATAGACCTTAGCACAGATAATTTATTTACATTTTACCATCAGAAAGAAAAAGTTGCAAACCCCGCAACATTTGCTTCAAAATTTTTCTAATTGATCATATGCAAACTTTTTTTTAATTAATTTTTTGCAATGGGAATGCGAGCCCTTAATTCTTTAAATTTTATTTATGTATATGGTGAATATAATTAAATGCAATCATAGAACTCTATAATTGGGTGTGATTACATTAAGTAGACAATTTAAGGAGCAACAGAAAATCAAATGTCACTGAGCATTAGGTGTCCAAGGTGTAATGACATTGATGTCCAATGTCAATACAGTTATTTTGGGCATTTCTTTACTGTCCTGAGTCAGGCGTGGATATCCTCAGCCCATGGTAGGCTGCTGTTTAGACAGTTTATAGATGGAGGTACAGAAAACCATTTTGATTACTGAAAGGAATTTCTTCTCTTTTTTTTGGGCACAAACATTATAATTTTTTATAATTTTGCTTTCTCCTTTTTTGTTGAATGTATTAACTAAGGCTTGTTTTAAGAATATTTCTGTTGAGTTTGTGGGAGCTTAGTTCAGAGAGAGTTCAGGGAAACTGAAAATAATTTGAAAATAATTGCAATAAATTATTTGTTACATAGCAAGGGAATTTAGTTCATTGCTGTTGAAGCACTACCCGAGCACCTAAAAAGAATATAAAAACAGAGATGACTGTATTCCTTAATACTGTATACAAACAGGATGGGAACTACAACATGACACTGAACGTCATAACGTATTTTCCATGGAAAAACTATGAAATCCCATGCAGGCAGATGGCTGTTTCTCAGAAGAATGGGAACGACTGCCCAGAGAAAGCTGTGTCTCCTGGTCAGGCTGATGCAAAGCTGGAGTTTGGAAGGACTGAAGAAAAGTGATTGGAGATATGAAACTCCGATGATGTCCAGGTATGATCTGAGGCAGCTCAACGAGTCACCACCCATGTGAAAAAAGTGACTTTTGGGTATCTGGGAACACTGCAAATGTACCACTGCAGCATCAAGACGTGTTTCTGCAGACAGATGGCTAAACCATATTTTTTTCAACTAAAGCTCAAGAATAAAAATAAAGTAAAATCATAGCGAGTAATAACACTACCGAAAAGTCTTCACTGTTGTTTCTTAATCAGTAGTGACTACATATGTACGTTGTCATATATTTTCCTTCCTTCGCCTTCAGATTCCACGTTCTGTATTTTAGTAATTTCAAGTAACTTGTGAAGTGACAAATGCCTTGGGAATATTACAGAGCAATTTTTTCACACACTTCTACTATAGTTGCAGCTCCAAAATAAGCAAATCAAGAGCATACGTGATTTCAAGCACCTTTCTGGTCTCATTAGAAAGAATGGAACTAAGCATATGTTTGAAGTTAAATGCAAGCTTTAAAAGTTGGCTAAATCAGGCCCAAAGTTGGGAGTTTAATTGCCGCTGAATTGATGGCGTGAAGGTCTTGGATTCAGTCCTACAGTTCTGACACAAACACATAGTTCCTGGTATTGTTTACGCAGCATATTATGTTAATGTCCATATACATAACATTGCACAAATACTCAGAAATACACACTTTTCTGCAGGCATTTAGAAAAAACGAAAGAGAGAGAAATTGCCATCCATAGGACTGTCTATTTTACATGCCTATGACTACCACTAGCTATTTATTGTTATGATTCCATGCTAATTGCTTTATTACCACAAATCATTATTATGAAAAACTTCTATCCATCCTTCATAGCATTTATGACATCCCAGGACATTTTTTATCATCAAAAAATAGCTGTTACAGAAAGGCACTGTGACTTTTGGAAGTAGCACAACACTGGGTGCTGTGAGAAGGTCAGGAGGAGAGGTTTTTGTATAAACCTTGTGCTGCTGTGTTTGTGTTACTGATACGTCAGATTATGGTGGACCAGCTCTAACAATCTATTAGCAAACTTATCGTTTGTCAGAATTGTTGTACAGGCAGTAGCTTTTGTTATGTGATGGGTCTAATATCGCAAAACTTTGAGAGACCTTTTCAAGGTTAATGCTGTGATGTGGGGTAAGGGCTTAGAGAAGGGAATGTTGAAATTCAACCCCCTTTTTTAGCAGAGGGACCCTCTTCAAACACTTTTTGAAAGTCAGAAGATGGAAGTAACCCTAAATAAGCTTAGAAATACTTCCTTTATTGCTACACATGTTTAATTATTGCAGTATATTAAGATTTAAAAATTACAGGAACAGGTAATGTCATTAAAAAATCTCTTTTATGTTGAAGAGTCGTACCCCAAAGTATCATTTCTCTAAAGTGATTCATGGAGAATGCAGATATGCTTTGTGAGTTCAGAGCCTCAACATTAATGTCTGAGAAATGTCTTATGACAAATACTAAGAATTATGTGCTGAAATAATGCCTACACTTTTGACAAGTAAGGAAAATATCCTAGGAAAAACAGGAATTGAGTTGTCAAGAATGTGATTAATTTACAGATAGACCTAAATAAACTTTTAAAAGTATTATTAGTATTATTTACTAATTTGCTTCCAGTTTGCAACCCAGTACATAACCCTGCACTTTCCTAGAAGGACTTTCTCTTGCTCTTTTCCTTAATCTTATCTGACAACAAGAACAATTTCCAGGCAATTTTATAGTCATTAGGAACCTTATTTCTTAAAGCAGTACCAAATTTATTTACTGAGGTGCTCAGGCTAACGTCAGGAGTCATTATTAATGCAAGTAAGCCTCAGTTACAATAAATCAGCAGCAGTATTGAGTCTATAATTAGTCAAACAAGAGAGATTAAGGGGCGAAAGGAAGGCAACTCACTGCTTGTGACCAAAGCAGCCAGATGAAGCTGAACACAAGCGAATGCTGGGGGTGGGTCAGTTAATGGGAAAAGAGGCTGGAAAATCACTTTATTCTTTGGAAACTGGTGATGTTTGCAATGGAGAATGATCCCTGGAGGCAGGTATATCCCGCTGCCCCTTTGCCAGCACCAGCATGATGCCATTTAGGGTAACCATATTGGTGACACAAACTTTGGAAACTCTTACTTGCCAGCACCCCCAGTCCCAGCCCTCCCAAGCTCTGCCCTGCTGCACCCCGTCAAAGAATTCAGCTTCTGTAACTTCTTCCACATGAATACCCAAAAGCATTTAATGTGTTTCATTTCATGTGTTTTCCTATCTTAAGAGTCCGTATGTGGGCAAATGGAAGGCTGCATGAACTCTAGCACTGTGGCAGTGAAAGGCACAAATAGCTTTTGAAATTGTTTATTGAAAAGATGGGCTTTTTTCCTCACTCCATCAGTATTTGTAACTTATTGAGACTGTCTCCTACTGATTTTTCTTAGGTTTTTTGTTTATGGGATTTAAATGTTACTAGAAACTGCAATGGACCCTGAATCTTGCCTGACTGAAGATCTCTGGCAGATAAAGCAAAAAGTAGTTTTCAGGGAGTTTTCTTTTACATGCACTGGCTAGAGAAGCACAGAATATGATTGATCGGACCTAGTCAAGTTTTGTGATATATATAATCATTATTATAAAGTTAGAAAAATATTTCCCTGAGTCAAGTTACAACTTGTCCTTGAGTGGTCACTTTCAGCTTGATGAAGTGGTTGCAATGTGGAAAAGTGTTTAGTTACTGTGGGACTATTAAACATAGTTTTGCTAGTTTTTATTATTTATCTTTATACAGAAATTTGAGGCTCTAAATTTTTTCATGAGGATTTTGACCAAACCACTAGGAGTTTGGTTTTACAATGATGCTAAAAGATTTAGTTAACCGCCTCTTAGCGCTCTGCCATATGCCAGCTCCATCAACAAAATAAAAAGAGATCTGGCTTTACATCTGAATGAAGAAAATCTGCCATGCTAATGACAGCTTTCATGTTCCACACAACTTTCATAGAAACAGATACTTGCAGCCTAGAGGACAGTCTCATCAAATTTAGCCCATATTTTACCGATTAACTGTTTGAGATTCTCTTTTTATATACTCTGTAATGTCACTTTAGTATATTTTCAAAGGGTTTGCGATGTGCTGGCATTCTCCAGCAGAACACATCTGAAGTAGTTTTTGTGCAGCTGCATTAGCTCCATCCTCTTCCCTTTGCTTTTATCTGCTCCCCGATTTGTCTGTTTTACAACAATTACATGGAACAGTTTAGTGTTCCAACTGTCTTTATTTTGTTTGTGTTTGAAATCGGCTGTGAAGGGACCTTCTACAGATCAAAAAAAATGCCTTGTCAGCTGCTGTAGTAGCCTTGCTTTTGGGGGTTACCCCAGAGATGCCCTCAGATCTCTGTATTGGCTTTGCTGCCTACATATTATATGCATCACTAAAGATTTCCATGATACCTTGCTAAAACTTTATTTTAATTCAAAGATGCATTTCCCTATTCTGTTGGACATTTTAAAGTATTTTCCATGCTCACTGACTTAAGGACTGCAGCTGGCATGAGCTCTGAAGGCAAGAATGTCAAATGCGAAGGAGTCCCAGTGATAATTTAAATGTGTATGAAACAAGTAGAAGCAGTAAAGCATCTGGGGCAACCTAAATGGGGACATATTTAAACTGGTTTGACAGTGTTTTTCATGAGTTTTTCCTTCCATTAATGTTAATGCGTGCAGTGAAGATACTGTTTATTTATCCTGCTATCATGAGATAATGCATGAGTTGCCATAAGTTTTCAGTACAGTTACCATCTAGTTACCCTGAAATAACAAATAATAACTCGAGGCCATATGCTCTTCTCCTCTGAGATAAGGGTGCAAAATACATTTAAGCAGAAAGCAGTTTGCTTGGACTATGCCACAGAATATCACCTTCCAGGGCAGAACAAGTAAGCAGAAAAGGAGGAGAGAATTTATCAAGAAAAAAGTGTCCTACCTTTCTCCAACTGAACCCAAGGAACAGGGAAAAGCAACGGAGTCATGTACCAGCCTGCACAGCCCCTTCTCCCAAATGAAAATGATCTGCAGAGCAGTACAACGCAAGGGCAGCTGTACTCCCCTGTAGCACAAAGCTGGGAAAAGGAACTGAGTAGCCTACAACTCTACTGGAACGTTCTAGGATATTGGCTGGATGAGCTGGGAGTTCTCAGGAGGGACAAAATAACTATGGATTTTAATTTGGGCAACCAGTATGAATACATAATCCATGTTATGTCATCCTGGAGATTTGGGGTTTTTTGGATGTTGAATTTTTCCTTCATGACTCATGGTACGCTTGTTCTTAGCTGCATGTGGATCCCCTCACAGGGCAACATTTGCAAGGTCTGATATATTATGCCTTTGTATCGGTTCCCTCTTATGTGGCCCCCAGGTTCAAACAAACCAAGCTC
Organism: Tringa solitaria; assembly: GCA_026413425.1. NCBI lineage: Eukaryota > Metazoa > Chordata > Aves > Charadriiformes > Scolopacidae > Tringa > Tringa solitaria. The sequence goes on from JAOXJM010000063.1 coordinate 2,844,208, forward strand.
TTGTAAATAGCACGGTATGAGGCACAGCCAATCTCCTAATTTGCTGTAAAATACTTTAATAACTTAAAAAAAAATAACAGGTGTGATATGCAATATTGGGTCGATTTTGGACTGTGATCATCACTGAGAAGTTATTACTTTAGGTAAAGATTATTTGTATTACCAAATCATACTATGGACTAACTCCTGAATAACATTTTCCAGAGAGAATGCTAAATCCCACAGACTTACCGTGGCAGGACGATTGGAAAGCATGTATTTCAGCGGAGTTAGTAGGATGACTCACTGGATCCTTTGGTAAAAATATGAATTGTCATCTTGTCACTGACAAAAACACGAACCTCCCAGGGAAAGCTGTAGGGGAAAAAAAAAATCAGCAAACAATAGCATTCATTTTGAGATAAATGTTAACTACCAGTCACCTGCTGTACATAATAAATCATGCATTACAACTTGGCAGTCCTGCAGTCATAACAATAGCCTTTTAAGTTGGAAATGATAAGGTAAAAGCAGTGGAAAGCCACAGAAGAGCTTATAAAGACTCTGGGTTTCAGGTCATACTTAATCCTCCAAGGATGTTATATGGGATTTTGAATAAGAATTTAATATTATTAATAGACATGCAGATTAGAAGGGGCCTAGTGGAATCGTACAAAAAAAAAAAAAGAACTAATAACAACTCAGCAAAATAAAATATTATGAATTGTGTAGTGGCTTCATATTCTTTCTAAAAATGCATGCAGATGACAGGAAGGTCTCATTTCCTGGCAGACTCGATTGTTGGTTCATTTACAGTAAGTCCAGGATTCAGCCTGTTGCTGGAATTTCCACACACCGAATGGCCCGTTGACTGGCTACGCAGGAATTACAACTTTTAAAATTTTTAAAATATTTGTTTCTCATTTCTAAGAGGTGCTGACAGCTAGGAAGTCTTTTTTAGGCCTTCCTTCAAAAACTTCCATTCCAGCACCTCATCCCACAAAGTGCATAACACCTACATAAGGTTCCTTAAACTAGCCCAAGTAAGACCCTGTCCATCATGATGTGATTTATGTGTGAATTTACTCCTTGTTGCATAATTATGCTCCACAATTTCAACTTTTATACTGAACGTACGTATGCTCTGAGTAAAGGTAACTTTGCAAGTATGACTTGGGTGTAAATAAATGCATAATCTGCAGGAAAAGCTGAAATAATAGCCCAAGGAGGTGTGGAATGTATTATTCATTTTATTAAGAATGTTATGGATTTTTCCCCCATGCTATGCCAGTCTGATTTTTATCACTGAATATGCTGTTTTTACTGCTGCCAGAAACCCAGTACTCGGTTTCCTCAATCTGTGCCCTGCTGTGCCAGGGCCTGTCTGCAGCTTTCATTTGCTTTCCAACTCATGAGGTACTAATTGAATGAGTGCATGTTCCCTGACTTGCTCCCCAAATACGTGCAGTGATGGCTCATGTTTGCAGCTGGGAATAAAGGATTAAGTCTAGCAAGGGCTGAGCTCTGGAAAGTGAGAAGCCAGTTATGTCTTCAATGGCAAGGAAAAGAGGTTCTGGGCTGCTTAGATAAAAGAGAATCAGCACATGGAGTCTGGCCTCCTGAAGGAAAAGTCAGACAAATATATAATCAGTTACTTAAAAAAAAACACCCCACCCCATCATTTAGCCTTTTTAACAATGAACTATTGTTATTTCCTGCCGTGTGAGGGTGGAAGGTTCAATGGATATATGATATCCATTAATGGATATATCATCCTGATAGAATAGATTTACACTAGAGTAGAATTAATGGCTTCCCCGGTGATATTTAGGGGAAGGAGAGAGAGAGACCTCTATATTTTTTTGGAGAAGAACACCCATTATTATATAATACGTTCTCAGAGGCAGCAGCTGAGACTGATTAAGTGCTTTGGCTATTGGGACATTATTCTCAATGGCTGCCTTTTATTGGCTCCATCATTACAGGAAAAAGTGCATTATTTCATTATTCTGTACTTGTGTTTCCCAGGATTTTTCTAACTGAAGTAAAAACAAAAATAAAAACAACCATGTCAACAATTACTTTGTGTCTCGAAGATAATATTTTCCTATTCCTGAATTCAAAATGTGAATTGTGATGATATGCACCAACGAACTCATTTCAAAGTCTTTTACTGTTGCGTCTCTGCGCGTAACAAGCAAAAGACTATAATAAGAATCAGCAGGGTCTAGGAGATAGCGCGTGGCTCGGTGCGTTCCCCGCTCCGACATACTGTGCCACAAACACTGCTTGAGAACACATTCCCATCAGTCACTGGTTTTTGGTGTCCCCAGTCCCAGGCCCCACCATGAGACATATCGACTCTCAAACCTATGGGGTGCATCTCCCATGGGCTCCAGCGAGCATGGAGGCTGCTCAGACACCTCATCTGACCCAGGGCATTTCAAGGTGATTCCCCTGAGTCCTTGGCAAGAATGAGCACCAAGGATCCTCTCCAGAGATGTTTGCCTCCCCTTTCTGCCTGCCAGATTCCAAGAGCAGCGCATGATTGCCCTGCTCAGCTCCTCAGACTAATACCAAAATCTATTTACTCACTCGAGATACCAGTGACTCAATCCGAAGCTCACTTATCAAAAACTCTCGTTATTATGACTAAACTGCAGCAAAAGCAGGGAAGGTAAAGAATGAAACAATCCTCCCTTTCCATCTATAAACCATCTTCATAATTATCTCTTCTCTTGAAATGCCAGAGGAAGAGGGATGAGGTGTGCAGCGTGCCATTACAGTCCTAATTCTGGGCTGCTTTCAATGGATAGAGGGCGTTACAAAGTCAAGGCTCTCCTTAGAAACTCTCCAGAGGCTTCCTCCCCTCATCTATGTCAAGGGAGACCCAGTGAGTTATAAAAGTGGCAGAATGTCCTCAAGAACCTGTTTTATGGGATGGCCTTGGTCATGAAAGCGTCAGAGGATACTGCCAGGTCTGCAGTCATGTCTGGTTTGCGAGGGTTCCAACACAACACACACAGTAAACTGAATGGATTTCTTTTGTTTTTACTGATCACAGCAAAAAATTGCTGTGCCTTGCTGGGAGCTGCATTTAGCTCATTCCGTCAATGCAATGCTTTTGGGGTTTGTTGTTGTTTTGGGTTTTTTTTCTTCTTTCTGTACTTCCTTCAGTACTGAGCCATTGAAGTACTGAGGGTGGATTTTGATAGTACGTAGAGCAGTAGAATGGGTTTGGAGAGTTTTCCTTGGGGTGAGCCAGAAAGCTGAAGACAAATGCACTCATGTTCCATAAAGCCCTCTCTACATCACTCCTCTGCTCTGCATATTTCATAAAAGTATTTGCCATTAAGCAATTATCCTGTTTCACTCCAGAAGTATTTTCATTTTACGGCAGAAGACATGAACTCCGGACACAGGCTCCAGGCTGATTTGTTAAGCAGTCTAGGATCCCTCCAAATAAAGGCTCTTTGTGATTGCTACAGGAAGTGGCAAGTTTAAATTGAGTTGGAAAAAACTTCTGGACCAGGCTTGGCTGGCACCTTCCACAGAAACATGTCTCACAGAACTGATAAGAGGGCAAGCTAGGAACCTATTTAAACATTACTATGTCTTCCATGGTTTGTTTTTATTACTATTTGCGTTTATAATATTAACATCTAATTCGTGTTTTTATGTATTATTTTCCAGACTTATATTAGAAAGTTATTCTCTGACTACAGAATGCTGTAGTGGGATTTTCTTTTAATGCTATTTTCCCAGTTTTATGAGTTACATTGTAAAAGTGGAGAAAAATATATGAATTATTTATTAACTTCAAAGTACTTGCTGTATAAGAGTTTATTCTTAATTCTGCATCAGTGAGAGCTAGGATTCCCCCAGAAAATGGCTTTTTGATAAATGAAATGTCTTCTAGAGTTCTGTGATAAAGTAAAAAACCACATAACTCCACTCAAACTACATCAGGACAACGGATTATGGCTGCAGCACCAGGACCAGGGTACTGCTACTCTTTCATGGTGAAAGCAGCACGAAATGTCTCTATTGACACTATTACTAAAATGCAGAGACAAGATAAAGCAACGACAGACCAAAGAAAAAGGCTGAGGCCCTGCAGCAAAGATGTGTGTAGTCGTGACTTTTCCATCACTATCAATAATGCATAATGACCATCATGTGGATGATGACACCAATTTTTGAGAAAGACTGAGTCAAGCTTTCTATCACCAAACGTGAAAAAACATTCAACGTGACATTGGATGTCAAGAAGACAGGACCTGCTAGATAAGCAAAGATCCAGCAGAAAGGGTAATGGAGAAGAAAATCAGCTGATGTTGACAGAAACTGACATCTGCTCTACCAGTTCGTAGTGTTTTCAGGAGGAAAACCATTCTCTTGTTAACACGTACTGAAAGAAACAGTGTTTAGAGGCACAAAAACACCTTGGCTAGAAAAAAAATCCGAAATGATAGTTTATCTGTGAGCAATTCTGCAATGTGAAGAAGCCGTGCTCAATACTATGAGCATGGCTCAAATATGCAGCTCAAATTTTGCAGCTATCTATGTTCTCCTTGTATGTACTGCACTCTAACTCTGCATGGCAGTAGACAACAGGTATGTTGCTGATTCCCTGTGGTATCTTAGATTCTGTACTGATGCTTTGAATAATTATTTTGAATAATTATTTTTGCATGGAGATTATGGTGGCAAAGGGGAAAAGCCAGACTGTAACTTTCAAAAGACTTATTTTTTTTTTAATGTTTGAAACCCAATGGCACAAATTCAGTTCTCACACCAGAAAATGCTCCGGTGTAAATGAGAGCAGAATTGGCCCAGTATGTACAAGGATGGGCATCTGACACCAGGAAGATAAATTCTGAGCTCACTTCTACTCTGTGCAGTCCCACTAAAACATCCCTCACTCCATGGTACCTGTAGTTTGATAGTGAAATTTGAATAGCAATTTGCCTACAAATCTTGTAACTTGCCTTGGGCTTCATCCTGTGCCATTAAAATCATTTGGCATTAAAAATATACATCCATAAGACAAATACTATCCCCATCTGCAGATGGGAACTCAACAAACACTGTCAATAATCCCAGAGTTACCCATCAACGGGTGCTCAACATGAATGAAAGAGGCAAAGCAGAGCACAAGCTACCAACATTTTCACCCCTCACTATGGCCAAGCCCTGATCCATGGACCAAACCCATCCTGGAGGTGAGGAGCCCCGATTCACACCTAGGAGTCCCAGGGCTAGAGCTGAGAATGGAGTCTGATCATCAAAGCCCAGAACCAGGAAGGCCATGAAACCAATCTGGATTAGGAGTGTTTTTGAAAATACAGGCAGGATTTCATTCCTTCAAGCAGTGTTAATTAATGAATTTCCACTGCCAGCCTAAATGCTGCTTAATTTACTCTCTAGAATAACTCAATCTCAATGTGATTTCAATGTGATCTCTCAAGGAACTTGGTCCACTTATGTCTCCCTGATTTATAGTGAATTCATAAATTATCAGAGCCTACTGCGTCAGCAGTTACTTCTGAACTTGAGCAGGATTTGTTGATACGCTCTCCAGGGCAGGAATTTAAGTTCAGGCCTTTGCACACAAGGGTCGACATTAGACGTCTCTCTTTCTGGCAGCTGAATCATTACAGAGCACATAGTCCTTACTACAGCGCTGTGTGTCTGATGCCTAATGAGGCAACAAAACTAAATTTACTGTAAAGCTATGCCTCTAATGCATAGCTGAGCAGGGACGGTGTGCAAGCAACACTACCAGAGGTCAGAGGTCTGCTGCAACAGCAAATTAAAGGAATTACTACTGTTCTCTTTAAATGAAGCTGTGGGAAAGCAAGAGGGCTAAGATATAAAGGAGTAGAAGGTATAATCCAGGCTCTGCTATTCTCGCCTCCACACATCAAGCACTTATTCCTTACTCCTGGATGCTGCAGCCACAGCACACAGGAGGATGAAAGGACACGGGGACCGTTTTCACATTTCTGAATGGGACGTACACAAGTTGCATCTGACTCTATAGTTCAAGGAGGACACAAGAGCGTGAAGTGTGGGAGTCCCTGCTCTCGATTCACTTTCATTTATGATTCATTTCTTGGCTTTTAACAGTGATCCACATCATTATTCATACCTACCTTGCTGCTTTTTATGGGAGCTATGAACAAACTATTATTGTTAATGCAGCACGTGGAATGTGTATCCCCACGTTGACAACCATGCTCTTTTTGATGGAATAATAAAATAGGGTTAAAAATTTGCAGTGGCTTAACAGACCTACTGAAGAGATGGGCTCGTGGCAGTGAAGGCAGTGAGCCCAGGGGAGCGATTCCCTGGCTGGGAAGACACAGAATACTGGCCCTGAGTTGCTGGGAACCAGTTTTGCTCCGCAGGCAGGCACGCTTATTTGAAGAGCACTTCCAAACAGTTTAAGGGCAGAGAATCCCAGCCGGCTGAGCCTGACCTAAGGATCTCACCTCCCGGGGGGACCCGGGTGGCCGTTTCTCAACACCTAGAAAAGGCCAAAGGTACCAGGGGCTACTTAATGCCACCCATACCGTGATACTTTATGCCAGATGAGATGCTGGAGCTTCCAGCATCTAACTGGACAGCAAGCCGTGGTTACCCTGCTTCTCCTACTCGTAATTTGGGGAGGAAGGTCTTGCCCCAAAATTCACGAAGTTTTTAGGATTCACGCAGACTAACGGCCGGAGTAAGGCAGGGCTCACGTGCAACGAGAACCTCCCCCCTCCTCACCCCCTGCTCAAAAACCCAAACCCTGCCAATTTGCCAAACTGCTCTTCGCACAAGTTGCTAAAGTTTTTATGGAAAACCCCTTACAAAGAGAACCCAAGGGCCGAGCCCGAGGCAACCACCGCGAAGTTTTGCAGCCGAGACCAACCGCTTCCAACGGACCCCGCAACGCGCCCGCCCGCAGCCCTCCCGCTCCCGACCTGCGCGCCCTTCCCCTCCCGGGAGCCCGGGCGGGGGGCTTCTAGGGCACCCCCGCCGCTCCCCGACCTCTCCGCCCGCTTCCCTCCGTAGAGGGGGTTGCTCCCCATCCCACACCGCGGCCCGGCCCCGGGGGAGGGCGGCGGGGCGGGGGGCACTCACCGTTCCGCCGCCGCTCTCCTCCGCCGCAGGCCGCGCTGGGCAGAGCCGCCGCCGCCGCCGCCGCTGCTGTCCGCGGCCCGCCCGGTGCTGAAGCGGCCCGCCCCTCCCGCCCCTTGTAGCGTAAAACCGTGGCCATGGCAACGCGCGTCACGCAGCCCGAGGCGGGGCCGCCGCCGCCGGGGCTCCCGCCTGTCGCCTCACGGGGGAGGCCGCGCGCCGCCGCCTCAGGGAAGGGAGAACACC
>JAOXJM010000063.1:2855909-2887713 GCA_026413425.1 Tringa solitaria
ACTGGATGATCTTTAAGGTCCCTTCCAACCCGAACCATTCTATGATTCTATGATTCTATGATCTAAGAAAAAAAAAATAAATCCCTATGGCCTTAATTTTAAGTGTATGCTTCTGAGATAACATGGGGGGGAAGGGGAAGTGCACTTTCCAGGTTAACTGGGCATTCACTTTTGCACGCACACACACAGACAAAAAGAGAAACGCAACCATAAGAAATTTTCCTTTCCAGCCCACCAGGGTGAAGGCAGCAGACTGCACGCACGACTGTCAGAACACTGTAAGCTCTTCCTCTCATCACCCGGCACCTTGTGTTGAGTGCATGGCCAGATTTCGGAAGGAATTCCTACTGTCCCTTGGATGTGCAAATTTCTCTTAAAGGGAGTGGAAGGAGAGAAGTCCGCTAAGGTCAGAGCTTTTATAGCTCCTGCCACCTTTTATGTAGTTTCACTCTTAAATGTGAAGAGACTTGTTAGGTTTATTTACCGCCTGAACCTAGAAGTAGAGAATGCTTTCATTCATCCAAAAAGGTCTCTCTGAAGACAGAATGCAATTCACTTTTTTCTTCTGCCATTAGCCCTCAGAATGAAAACAAATCAAAACAATCAAAACCATGAGATTAGTCAGAATTAGCTCTTTTCCTGTACTGATGCTCAGGCTCTGGTCTGTATGAAATAATTCCTTGACCTTTGGCCAGAGAGGAAAAAGTTAAAAAGCGCAAAATAAGCTATAAAAATGACCATTAAAACATTTCCTCAGGAAATCTATTTAAATGCTGATGTCATTTTCTGCAGTAACTACTTCAATCTGAAATGGCTTCTTCAAGTGTGGGAAAACAGGCCGTCAGAATCCTCAGGAGAAGGAGGTTTGCCGATGCGGTGGCGGACACACCGTGAGACATGTTGTTGAAAGGGTAATTCATCTACAAGGTCCCACCTGAAAGGGATGCGAAGAAGACCCTACTCCAAGCTGAAGAAGCAATCTGAGGAAAGAGGTGTCTCCCTACTCCATAATTTGAGTGCAGATTCTGGGACATTCAGCTAACTCTGCTCCACTGTCCCATTTTGGAGAAGCCCACGTAAGCACAGAATTAAAATGGAGGTTTAATTGTCCAACAGGTGAGAGCTGCAGGAAATCCACTTGGTATCATGAGTATATAACGGAGTAAAGAACAGATTTCTAATTCAAGACAGAGAGCAGTGAATGTCAGTTTATTGGGAAGCCAAGGGAAACAGGAGAAGATGTGGCCTCATAAATCTGGTTATACTTCCAAAAATACAGTGCAGGAACATTAGATGCTACTGGGAACACACATAGTAGAGCTAAGTGCTCAGCAAAGCATGCTAACCTAATTTCATTGTTACATGAAAGAAGAAAATCCTGACTCATATTTTATGAAAATTGTTATGGTGAATCAGCAAATTGCTTCTGTTTATCTCCTCCAACGTCAGCACCCTGAAGTCTGGAGCAACTCAAACTAATCTCAGGGCACTTGTAAATAGAATATATTCAGACCAGCTGAAGCTGGACTAAATGGAAACAAGCACTAATTCATCATTGGGAGGCTCAGAAAAATGCTGTTTCCTGACTGTCCTGTCAGAAGGAAAGAGAAGCTCTGTGTGTGCCTTTCACCTCTGACTCCTTTATCAGATGTCAAATAATAATGTTTACACTTAAGAAATTTGTAGCCGTTATAAGAACATATCCCTGTAAGGCTGCTGTGTGTATATATATATATATTTATGCTGCCTTACACGTATCCCTGTGGTGGTAGGGAAGAAAATAAAACTGCACAGAAATGTATAACCTGGTCTGGCTTGTTTAGCTGCTAATCCAATCTTCTCTCCCAGTAAAGCTCAAATAATTTGATTGTGTATGTAGGGCATTCTGGAGCACCTGAGGGATGAGAATGAAATCCTGCCTAAATACTGTAGATGAGCAGAGAAGCTACTGAAATGCTTTCCTGCATCAGCACTAAAACTACATAATGAAATTTCTCCTGGCCACCCTCAAACCCAGGTGATCTCCTGCTGTAGGGCTTTTCCAGCCATCCCGGAGTCCTTGCAGGACCGCAGGAAGCATGGCAGCACCGCGTCCTTCCATACAGGCTGCTTCTGCACTGGGGACCATTCTGCAACCTGAACCATGCACTTCAGCTACAGACTGAAAGCAGGAAACCCCCCCAGATGTGGTCACACCTGCCCGCACGTCTTGCTGTAGATTTCTTGCGTGCTCCACTCATCTGGTGCTGTTGTAACAGCATTTATTGGCTCTAAATTCACACTATGGGGTCGGTCTCTTCTCCCAAAGTAACAAGTGATAAGACAAGAGGAAATGGCCTCAGGTTTCGCCAGGGAAGGTTTAGATTAGATATTAGGAAACCTTTTTACACTGACAGGGTTATCAAGCATTGGAACAGGCTGCCCAGGAAAGTGGTGGAGTCATCATCCCTGGAGTTTTTTAAAAGACAGGTAAATGTAGTGCTCAGTGACATGGTTTAGTGATGGTTTTTGTCAGTGTTGGGTTGATGGTTGGACTTGATGATCTGAAAGGTCCCTTCCAACTCAGACAATTCTATGATTCTATCCACCAAAAGGTTTTTCTTATATAAAAAAAAGATCCTTGGGCATCACAGAAGGTCATACTGTCTCAAGCCCTTGTCTGCCCTCAGGCACAAAGATTAGGAGCGAGACTAAAGGTCCCATAAAAATGCCTCAAGGACCATAGTGGTGACTTCACAGGAGCTGTAGGCTTGTGATTCTGGAGTCAAACAGCCTCTTAAACCTTTCTTCCTACAAGAGGGACAGAGGAGGGGAGGAGGATACAGCCCTGAAGGGTACCTGTGCGAAGAGGCAGTAGCAAAAGCAGGCAGGGAGTACAGAAGGGCATACTGAGAAATTCTGGGCCCCCCAGTTCAAGAAGGACAGGGAACTACTGGAGAGAGTCCAGTGGAGGCCACAAAGATGATCAAGGGACAGGAGCACCTCTCTGACGAGGAAAGGCTGAGAGACCTGGGGCTGTTCAGCCTGGAGAAGAGATGACTGAGAGGGGACCTCATTGATGCTGAGCAATATCTAAAGGGCAGGTGTCAAGAGGATGGGACCAGGCCCCTTTCAGTGGTGGCCAGTGACAGGACAAGGGGCAACAGGCACAAGCTGGAACACAGGAAGTTCTGTCTGAACATAAGGAGGAACTTCTTCACTTTGAGGGTGACAGAGCACTAGAGTCTCCTTTTCTGGCGATATTCAAAACCAGCCTGGATGGGTTCATGTCCAGCCTGCTCTGGGTGACCCTAGATGAGCTCCAGAGGTCCCTTCCAACCCTTACAATTCTGTGATTCTGTGTAATGGGAAGGAAGGAAGCATTTGCTGATTTAGAAGACGGCTTGGAGCAAGATCTGCTCCTGAGCAATCCATATCCTAACTGCTGCCTCGTAGGGAAAGGGGAAAAAGAGTTGGCACAGCCCTTCCCAGCTTTCCCCGCAGGAGCCGGGCAGAGGCTGGGAGCTGTGTCCTGTCCCCAGCCCTACAAGCAGAGGTGGTGGGTGACGACGGCACCCCTGCCCGAGGGGCTGGGAGGTGATGGAGCTGGCGGTGGATGGGAGGTGACAGGTACCCAGCTGGGCTGCACGCACGGGCTGCGGGGCTCAGCTGCCGCCTGGGTGCCTGACGCCAGCAGCGCATGAGTCACCCGGGGAAGGCAGGAACAACATTAGTAGTTTCCACATTTACAAAGTGGAAAAAGCTTAGATCAGATTTCATGGTATTTTTAACAGAGAAACGGCTTGGCAAAGCGGCAAGGCTCTTTGGTAGTACTCATGGGCTACAAAGAATCATTTCATGGGCTTTGTATGAAAGGAGCTGTATTGGAGCTTGATATTATTTACTATGTTGTGCAACACTGTACTGATCAAAAAAAAAATGACAAATACACAGCAAAAGCAACTCCTTTAGAAAATAAACCATTCTGACAAATACTGTACAGAGAGTGAAGATCTGTTTTGATCATCTTTGGGAAAACATCTTTTAAATACTCAGTAAAGCACGGGCATAACTCTCTCTTACTCCCCAGAGCAAGAGAGCGGTCAGGAAGGCTTCTTGGTGGTACCCTGTCACAGCATCCCGACTGGCAAGCTGTCGGCTTCCCCCGGCATCGGAGCTGGTGTGCCAGCTGTGGTGGGACTCCCTGCAGGACAGGGAAACTGCCAGCTCTGCCTGAAATATGGGAGAAGGATCACATCCGCTGTGACCCACTGCTCTGCTGGGGAAGCTGGAAGAGAAGGTGGTGGGGGTCTTCTAAGCCTCCTGCTTCCCATTGGCTTTTTTCCCTGTCGCAGATGATATGGAAATTAAAGAAAGGGTCTTCTCCTCTTCCTCCCTGCACAAAATTAATGTGCTGGCCCTGCAGGGATACAAAAACCTTCTCCTTATGAGCCACATACTTATGTCCTCATTGAACATGACAGGACCAAGGAACTCAGGAGACCTCTTGCACTGGGACCGGCCCCTATATATCTTCTTGGAGAGCTATCTCTTGGAGAGTTTGGATCTTTTAAGATTGGCACCAGGCTAAAAGGGCAGCAAACACCAGCTCACACGCTGTTTATCATAAATCTGCAAAATGAAGGCTTGGGATTTCTGGCTTGCTTATGGTTGGAAATTGGTCTATGGTTTGGCCAATTTGACTGGGATTTTGCCATTGACGGAACCTTTTACTGTTTTCTTGGATTATTTTTTTTTAAAGGTTTTAAACTTTTTTTTTTTTTTAAATTGAAATTCTAGATTTAGGGGATCAAATAATGACAATTTCCCCTACAGCTGGCCTTTGAAATTAGGTCTTCCAGCCACCAGTTCTTGCTGTAGTTGAGGATCAGGAGCAAGCAAGCAAAGCAAGGTTTGGTAGGTTTTCCCAAAACATCAACAACCTTCTCCCCCACCCCACCAAACCACAAAACCTAACGGGCATGGTGTCTGGGAAAATAACAATGGAAAACAACATGGAATATCTTAAATGGTGGATGGTCTAGCGTTGGTCTAGCGTTGTTTGAAACCATTCACTGTTTGATTATGCAGGAAGGAACCACTAATATTAACACCAGCCGCGTTGACATTGTCAGAGTACACTTTGTTTTTTTCATGCAGGTATTTTCTTCCATAAGGGGGCTGAAAACAGAAAGGCTGATGAAAGCAAGGATCAAAAGCTTATGTGAGCTGGATTGTGATGGTTTGTTCTTTCCATTACCGTGACATCAAGGCTGCCTCGAGGATGAGAGGGGCACTGAGCACAGCTCTGATTAGAGGTCTCTCCCCATGGTTACAAACCACATTCGTCATGGCGAGGTCTGGGAGAGTACAAGGCAAATAAACTATGAATGGTGCTCTCCATCCCAAGTGATGAGGTTCACTGAGCATGGAATGGAGAGGTGTCTTATCAAGCATGGGTCAATGTGGAGCAGATACAGCCTGGCAGGACTGACCCCTGGATGCACAAGCAGGTCCTGGAACACACCTGCCTTGCACATAGGATGCCTCCACTGATGTGACCTACTGCTCGTCCTGCTGCTGCCCGGTGTCCAAGGAAGCAGTGGTGCTGGGCAGAAGAGGAAAGGCTGTGCCTTTCCACAAAGAACAAACTGTGAAAGTGTTACGTGAGAAAACCCAACCCATCCAGGGCTTCTACCAGTCTCAAGAGGAACTTATGGACCTGGGTGTGAAGACGGCACTGACGGAGATTTCTGAGGTTTTGCAGTCACTAGGAGCTGAGGAAATGACTACAAATAGCTACCTCTGAAAAGCCAGTTCTGAAGGACTTATAAGCCTTCTCTCAGTCTACCCTCTGCTCTGTCAATCATATTTCTGCAGCAAATTAATGGCTTTTTTAAGGCAACCAGTTTTAGCCGTTTTAAAATTTTAGAAATATATAATTTATTTTTTTTCCCTATGAGCAAATAATTACAGATTAAAAATTACTAAAGCTTCAAAAAACTTCAGCTAATTTAGTCAGCCTAGCTTTACAGTGTCATTCACCTTGCAGAGGAAACAGCTAGTTGGGAAAACATAATTTCAGCTGTGAAAAAAGGGGAAAAACCGAAAAGTGTTGCATATGATTATTTCTTAAAAGTCACTCAAAATAAAATGCAAAAATGTAAAGCAAAGGAAAAAAAATATCTTTTTCATTTGAAAAATTATGCTATTCCGGATAAAAGCTTTTGTGTCCTGTAGTCTCCATGAGCTTTGGGGGGTCCTTGTCTTCCTCTGAGGCAATGGCTGAATGTAACCCCAACTACACAACCTGTTAAGCTGGTGGGGGCATTCCTGGGTATTGTATTGATTTATTATTGAAAGGAGCATTCATTTTTTTTTAAATAAATAATTTTATATTTTTTTATTTCTGTGCAGGTTCTTTCAGCTGCCTATCTCCTCTAGTCTTTTCCCAGAAGAAAAATCACTTCCCTGACACATTAATTGAGTTTAATTTTCGACTCAAATCTGTCCCAGGCTTCTCATTTGTTCAGTGGTTGGCAGAGTATTTTCAAAGTCTAAATATTAATCTATTCAAGAAAAGAAATGAAGCATTTTGGGGAAAAAAAACCCGACCTTCAGATCTTTTTCAGAACTAGCAGTCTAATTTCTTCAATCTGTTTTTTATTTGAGTGAAACCCCATGTCCGTGTTTTAAATTGACTATCAACATCCCATTACAGAACATGATCATTATAGCTCAGTAGATGGTTGTGTCAGTCTCACTGGCAGAGATAAGCTGGAAATGAAGCTTATTCATTAAATTCATGGTAATAGGGCAGGGGGAAAATTTATTAAACAAAAAGTCCCCCCAGTGATGTAGGGTCCTTTGGTTTTCACTATATTGTTGACTTTCAAAAAGATCTACACCAATTCTTCTGAATTCTGGTCTGGGAGCATGAAAAATCTTGATTGCAATCATCATGGCAAGAACACAGATCACACATGCTACACGTAAGCACGGCTTATTTTATTATATCCTCAACGTGACCCACAAGCAAGGTCCTGTAGCTGGAACGAGCTGTGGACCGAGCTCTGGGGAACAGCGAGCGGCTCTCAAGGGCCTGAGCAGCCTTCTCAGAGGTTACCAGGTGGGTTGTTCCCCGAGAAGTCCACTCCCCATTACATTTTACCTTGTTTATACTTTAAAAGAGTGACCCGTTTGCATTTTCAAATCAAGTGCGTTGCTCTGGTGGACCTCAGAAGTCGAGAATCAGATAATTAACACCAGTACTGGAGAGTTAAATGTTTTTATTGAGCTGATTCTTTTATGCCCTCTGGCTGGCTGCTTTTCAGATCCTGGCAGGTTAGGTCTGAGTACCCAAACTGTCCATCCAGTTACAGGGTTTTCACATTCCTGTTTTCCTTCATTGTTCTCCGAAGAGACAGGAGAAATCCCTTTGCTGCTTCATAGAAACAATGCCCATATTGGAAGATGTTTTCTTTCCATGGAACTTTGGAGAAGAGGGTGACTCTTCAAAGGAAAGCCAGGAGGAATGAGAGGGAGAGGCTGGCACAGAAGGGGCACCAGGCACCCCTGAACATGTAAGATGAGGTGCTGTTCAAGTATCCTCCATAAGCATGTTCCCCATATTGTGTTGTATTCCATCTTGTGTTATTCCACATCCTTGAACTGTCACCTGTACGAATTATTTAATTGTCAGGAAATCACCAGACACTAACATACATTCTTTTCTGCTTCCTCTAACCCAACATTAAAGAGAACGTATATAAACTTTTCTGTAAAAGCACAAGCTGGGCAGTGTAAGTAGATAAATTCTATTTCTTAGTGTCAATCCTTGGCTATACATTGCCTCACGCCAGAAAACAGTGCCCTGAAGAGAGGATGGATTTCTCGGGAAAAGCTGGAGATTGCAAAGCCCACACAGTTTCCCCCAAGGGCAGCTGGGCATATCCCAACAGGAGAAGTACCCCAGCAATGGTCAGCCTGGGTCTTCGACCAGTGATTTTTGCAGGCTTGAAGGTCTAAATTCTTACATGCTCAAAATTTTGACATCCGTAGAGTCTCCCGATCATAATTTTGTAATTTGTTCTCCAGTCATAAAAATACAATTTGGTCGTGTGTGAGTTATGGATCAAAATGTGAAGGTACTTGCAGTGTGTCACATGTAAGAAAAGCTGTTTGTTTTCACCAGGTCTGTCAAGAGCACTCTGGTCTTTTAGAAGAACTACTAAATAGCAATCCAGGGATTTGGGGGGTTATTTGTCTGTTTAGCATTGATGCTATGTACTCCAGGTTCTTCGGATTAAATTTATGAAGCTTGCTATTAAATTAATACCAGCTGTGACAAAATAAAACTCTGCTGCATGATCAATTTGACTCATTAAGCCCAGAAACTTCTCCTGTTCCCAAATTTGGCTGCTTTTTTCAGTTTTCTTTACTTCAGCTGGTGCAGAAAAGGCCAAGACAGAATGACAAAAGACCTCTATGCACACCTCTGCCTACAGTTCTTCTCCTCTTGAGCATCACCTGGAACAGCTCAGTTGTCTGGGACATACAGTGCTGACTCCTCTCTGAGTTCCAGGTTGGCTCTTCCTCATCAGAAGATTCTTTATATTTATATATATATAAAAATATTTCAGAAACTCCTCTCAGTCATATTTCATGCTCTTAAAACATGGTAGACTTTTTTGTTGAGTTTTAGAAATACATATGAGTATATATTTTTTAAAATATATAAATAAGAGAAAACCATCTTTTTTTAGAGCCTGAGTTGTTGAACTCTTGACAGAAAATTTCACAATTTCCAATATTTGCTCTAAATGAGAACAATTTTGGGTGAATTTTCTGTGGAACAGAAACGCTTAGTTTTACCCACTTTCAGTAGCATCTTTTAAGCCAAAATATTACAGAAGTATCTCTGCGGAAGAAGAATCAGTAATAAGGTTTCAGTACTGAACAGAGTGACACATTAAGTTCGCCATCACTGCCAACCCCCTTGTCTCCTTTTGTTGCCTTATACTAATAGCGATTGCAATGAATCATGGAAAAGCTTATTTGATGATTTATGCTCACAGAGTACGTGGTGCGAAAAATTGCCTGGATTAACAAGCCTTTTTACATCCCCAGGTATGTGGCCCCTTATAGTCAGAACATCCGCGTTCACCCAAGCATAGAAAGCGGGTAGAACTATATTTTGCCATCATCTCTCCACACCGAACCAGGACTAATTGCACTTTGTCGTTAACTCTTTGAACTTAACTCGCTGCGGTTGCCAACCGTTTGCGACGGAAACCTGCTGTGTCCCCGGCATTCCGGGCCACGGGTAATTCTCACTGTTGGAGAGCCCATCTGCTGTAATGAATATTGCTGCAACTGGAAGAGGGGAGCAGGCACTGGGCAAGGTGTCCGTGTCCCTGTGCCAGGATTCCTCCACCAGACAGGAGCGAGGAGGCCAAGCTGCCTGGCTCGCCCCATGGCTAACATCATTCAGCCTCCTGTAGCCAACCGCTTCTGCTTCAGAAACGTACCAATGCCTTGGCCAGCGAATACTCCTCATTCCCCTAATGTCTTTTATCACTTTAATTTCCTTCTGCTATATGTAGACTTAAAATATAATGTGAGTCAAATCCTTGTACTGCTTTTATTTGGCATCTGGTAAGAAAATTGCATGTTAATTACATCGGTGTTCTCCACGGCATTACCTTTAAAGTTCTCAGTAGTGTTTGTATCATACCTGGATTTCCTTCTCCTAGTGTTCTACCCTCTGAATTTCTTCTTAACATTTACCTTCTTCTGCCCACCACGTGTGACTGACATTAGGAATGACTAAGGGTACAGATCAATTATTGTGATTAAAATTGATCCTCACCGCAGCGCGCTCCTGGCGTCACAGTTCCCAAACCAATGCACATGAGCTCACTTGGCTTGGTCTCGCAACCGTTACCCCCGGTGAGCATTTCATTGAGTGGAGCAGAATTATTGCTGTGTCGAAATTATGGTCCTACATCGTCGGGAGGATAAAAAGCAAGCTGTGTTTACATACTTTATACTTAGGGGTAAAGCTGTATTTGGTTTTGAAAACGTTTTAGAAATGAGCCATTTTATAGCAAGAGCCAAAGTTTAGGGGGTTTATCCTAAGGGGACCTCAGGTATTATGAAAATAAAATGTACCTTTGTTTCCTTGTGCAAAATGTGAAGAGCTAGACCTGTTTCTGTGGCTTAGCTGAAAGGCAGCACACAAATGCTGACCGTCGGTAACACACTGCATCGATGAGCTCATCATGAACAACTAACCTGTGACAACTACTACACTGGTCTGTGTCTGCATGTTAAAGCACATACGAAAGGGAAAAGAAAGAGATAGCAAAGGGACACGATGAAGAAGAAAAAAAGCAAGAGAAAGATTAAGCTGAAATACCATGGGTGGAGAAGGAGAATTTTGTTTGTGTAATGAATGTTCTAAATCTCACTGCCTCATTCCAGTCCAAAAAGCCATCACTACCTGCAAGTGTATACATAAAAATGGCAAATCCATATACCTCCATCCTGTCTGGAAATTGAATTCAGCTGTAGTTCTTCAGCACTTTTATTTAATTATTCTGATTTTTTTTTCATATTTTCAGTTCACTTCTTTTCTAGCTCATCCTCTTGTGCAGCTTAGTTTGTCAGTTGTATTTTTTCAAAGTGCTATGGAGGGAGCAACATATAATACACAACTCAATAAAATTTAAGGGAAAATAAATGTTTGCTGCATCAAAGATGAGATGGAGATTGTGTAGGAGGGAAGGGGAAGGGAGGAATCAGGAGGTAGATTTAAATTGTTTCTTTTGGAAGAGGTTTGAGAATTGATAGTAGGTAACTCAGAGCACAAAGTGGCTGAGGTTCTAAAATGGACATATCAAGAATCCAAACGCAAAAAGCAGGAAGAAAGCATTCAGCAACAGTGGCTGCGGAGGGTGATTTCAGCCAAATGAGAAGTAAACAGTCAGTACCAGAAATCTATGATTTGTTTGAAGTAAAGTAAATCAATTTGTTTAAAATTTTATTGGCTGGAAGTAGCCCACAACGACATCTTCATCCTTCAGAAACACAGAATGCAGTGAACTCCTCCTCATTTTACAGAGGCAGAAGGTCTGTACTGATAGTTCAGAGATTAGTCAACAGCTTTATTCATTTCAAAGCGGAGGTCATTCGGATGCCAAATAAGTGACTCAAATGTCAGAATTATCACTCTTCCTTTTTCGTAGATGAGACAGGCTGGAGGGTCTTAGCATGGAGTTACCGTTAAGTAGTGTCTCATCCTGCCCCCACAGTAAAGCTTCTGGCCAGTGGAGGAGTTACTAAAATGGAGCTGAACTGGAAAAGCTCAAAGGCAACGCAGCTGGGCAGCACAGGTATTTTTTTTTCTGTCCGCTATACACGAGGCATTTATATTGTTGTAAAATTTGCCAAAGTGGGCCCGTTTCCCTCCCACACATGTGACAGCATCCCAGCTCTCCAGGCAGCAGCGGGGAGAGGTCTCCCAAGGAGGGTCCCCCACTGCCTTCCACGTGCCGTGCTCTCGGGGTCCGGCTCTCCTTGCATTCCTGGCATCAGGGACACTGCCAAGAGGATGGAAGAGAAGCTGTGGGTCTTCTTGCAGCAGTCTGCGGTGCGAGCTGGCTGTGCCGAGGGAGTAAAGTGAATCAAAGCGATAGCACAACTGAAAGAGTTTCCATTCACTGGACCTTTCAAGGAAAACCGGGCATTTAAGGCGTACTTCCTTCTTCCAGTCCTCTTCCAACCTTTTAATCTGGAAAAGCAACACCACGCTGCTATCCTTCTAAGAGAAAGAGTCCTTACTGTCTTCTAAGCACTGGGCTTTTACTTGGATCTCCAATTAATTAAAAAAAATAAAAATCTTAAATGGTTATGAAATACAGAAACAAATTCTCAACTCTGTAGCTTTTGTGCAAACACTCCAACCGCAATGGCAGGGATGGAACGACCTTTGGTGGACAGCACTGCAAGGAGAAAGAGAAGTCGCCCCGTTTTTTTGCCGAGGGGAAATGTCTCCATCAGAACTGACTGAAATCAGATGGGGTTCCCTCCGTGGGAGGGGGAAGCTGAGTTGGCAAGAACTGGGGGAAGAAGTTTCCCCATCTCCGTAGGCAATGAAGAGTTGTGCTTCCCTCACATCACACCCTGCACTTAGACCCTAAAAGCGTAGAACCAAAATGGTTCAAACTCTGACTCTTCCATGATTTCATAACCTCCTGCAGGAATGACCAGGTGGAATGGAGACCAGAATGATCCCCACGCTCCTGGCAAGGGCACTGGGCTCTGTATCTGCAGACTTCCCCAAGCTGCATGATCAGCATCTTAAGAAGTCTCAGTTGATATAATTTACCCTGAAATATTTATTCCCTTCTCCATGAAATAGTAAATTTCAAATGAAAGCCTGCTGAGAATATGCAATTTATATATTTTAATGTACTTTCAGTATGTTATTGTAATGAAAATGTTTACAAATACATAAAATAGATGTTTCATTGCAGTCTTTACTAGCATCTTAGTATGTCTCTGCACCCACAGTAGACAAAATATTTCACTTAGGTTGCTGAAGACAAATGCTGGGTAATGTGCTTCTTCCAAATTTCTTTGCATTTTTTTTAGTCAGGAAAATTCAGTGATGTATGCCAGTTAAAAAAATATAAACTGTATTTCCTTAGTAACGCTGCTTGTCTCTTAATCACTGCAACACTGATAGGATTGGATAATAAACAGGTCAATAATCCTTAAAATCTGCTCTGCAGTTTAATCTTCTTAAAAGCGACAGGACTCTAAGGAGAATAAGCCACACCATCTGCAGATAAGATCAAAAATAACAGGCAGATGAGAAAGTGGAGACCACCTGGAGCATTTTCACTTCTGCAGTTCAATTCTGTACTCTGGCAGAACTATACTTAAAAGGACGCGGTGCTTGGGGTGAAATCCATCTCCCACCGAGTCCGCAGAAATCCTAGTACTTCGCACGCTGTACACTGACATCAGCCGACCAAGTAATTGCAAAGCAATAAAATCTCTTTTGCTTGTGGCACAACTGCAACCACCATGTTGCCATGGCAATGAGTGAGCTTCATTGGCAATATTTCCTTTACAATCCTCCAGCCCTTTAAAGGTGGGTTTTCTTTAAAAAAAAAGTTGAATAAATGATAGTGTGAGTCAAAAACCTCAACAGGCTACTTTCTCTAGACATTCGCTGTTTTGAAAGTGGAAACAATAATTTGCAATTTCTCATAGACGCTACACCTGGTTAACCTTGTTCTTCAAAGTCTTCAACTGACCACTTTTCAACTTTGCGATGTTAAATTTCACGTGAACACTCAGTTTTTAAAGAACATCCTCTCTGCTCGTGCTGTCATGGTACTAACACAGTTTTCAATCTGCGAGGGTTTCACGGCATGATTATTTTTTTCTAAATTTACTCTGGCTCTTCAGTAGGGGAAGTCAGCACCGAAGCCAGAGGCAAACAGGCTGATTTCATGGGGGCGCCCATACAGTCCTCTCCTCGGTGCCCTTGTTCTTCCTTCTAATGGCCATGCAGGATGTTAGACAAAGAATATGAAACAGCGTCCAAGTATCTCTGCTGCCATGAGGGATGCAAGAGAAAAGGAAGGAAAGCAGTTGCCATGGGTTGATTTGTAAATGTTCAGCTTTGCAGGAGGTTTGTGCTCCGGAGAAAATTGAAAAAAACGGAGAGGAACCCATCACCAGCTGGGTATTCTTCAGTGGTCAAAGGGAAGGGGGATTTAAGCTGGAATTTGGCTCTGCCAGTTCATGTCCTGAGCAGCACCGAGGAGGTTGTCGCCCAGGTGGCTCCCTCCTGTGTCAGCTGCATGAACCTGATTTATGCTTTTGCAGGTTTGAATGAGGTAAAACATGACACGCTCCTATTTCTGAGCAGTTTTTGCTGCTTTGTTCTCTAACATTGTTGTGGATAATTAGGTCAGTTTTACTTCTCTTTGACATCACTGAAATGAATCATTTTTCTTCAAAGTAGATGATCACTCTAATAGTTCCCATCTAATGTTGCTGCCACCTCCAAATCATGTCCTAATTAATGAGTTCCAGTAATATCATAGAAAAATAAATGGGGATAATCAGTGATCTAGTGTCTGTTTCTGACCCTGGAAAGCCTTATACATTTAAGTAACTATTACTCATGAGAATTATTGCATGAGCTTCTAGGAGGTTGATTTCAGTAGGGCTGTTTGTGCAGGAGTGGGCTGCTCACAGGTAGTTCTCTATTAAATACGTTAAAGCTCTGCTACCCCTCTCCGGAGATTTGGGTTTAAAACCACAGACAATAATACTAGTGATATTGAGAATTACCTACCAACGTGGAGCAGGCTCAGAAAATCATACACCATAATTGCATCTTTTCCCATCTCCTAAAAAGGTACTTTACACAGACCTCTCCTGCTAAAACCACAGAGCAGTGCAGCTGCTGGTCGCTACGTGGCTGTCACCGGTAGGTATTTCAAAGCTTTTACAGCCAGGATTCAGCAATCTTCATCATTATGAATTCAGACTCCTGAGACACAAGATAGAATAATTACGTCTACTAGCTTTGCTCAAAAGTGTCTTCTGCCACACTTATTACAGTTCATTTGCTATAAGTACTCCTACATCATTACGGTATCTCCAGGCTGTGCTTATACCAATGTGGCACAGTGGGGGTAAATGAGGAAGCTGTCAGTTCGGATACATCACTTTATTGGCAGGGTTTTGCCTGAGATGCTTCAGTGGAACACAGTATTAAAAATTCAGAGGTGAGCTGCCTTCCCGAGCACTGCTGTGCCCAGGACCAGCCAGTGAGGCCATCGCCCTGACACTGCCCACCCAGAAGCTCCCACCTTCACACGAGAAGATAAATCAGGGAAGTCCTCTGGACTCCTTGACCCAATCTCAAACTTTGTGTTCTGGCCTCAACCCCAGGAACGACAGCTTTTCATTTACAAGTGGTTTTATACCGTGTTTTCAGAAGGATCCCAATGAAGGAAGCAATTTATCACTGCTGCCTTCCCATAAAAAGCAACAGCTAAGTAACGCTCATAGGCATAGCTGAGACATCCCATTCCCAGCGGCAAGAATCTAAAAGGGACACAGATTGATCCTAAAAAATAAATGCAGACTTGAATTATCCTAAAGCAGGACTAAATTGCCTGTTCTGATACCTTTTCTGAACACCCTGTTTATGAAGAATTCAGATACCCGTGTTCGGGACTGAGAGATAAGTTCATTTTCATGACAAAAAGATGTGATTTCATGTTTGAAAGCTTAGGCAGCTATGAAGTAATAAACAAAATTTTCTCCTAATCATTCTGGTATGTGAAGAAAGCCTTCTCTGACAGAAGTAGTGAACATCAACCTTCTTAGCATTGCCCAATTTTCACCGCTTCTAACAGCTTCCAATTACCAGCCCTAAGACATTTAAAAGATTCCACTCAGTTTGGAAGAAAAATCAGAATCTTAATATCAATTTGTGTAACAAAGAGATGACTTCACATTAGCAAAGACTATTTGTACACTATAAAGTATTTCATATGTTCCATTTGAAAAATGCAGTCTCTTCTCTATTCTGAAGGCTAATGGCACTCAAAGTGAATCAGTCAATAAACCAGCAAGAATGTTCTTCAGGTTTTAGCAGGATTAATCTAGTTATGTTAGCTGGAAAGATTTGTTAAAGAAAAAAAAAACGCCCTACTCTGATAGTTTATTTCATCCAAATTAAATGATGAATGAAGCCTAAAATCTTCCATGGAAGATGAGGTCTTGAAGAGCAAACTATCTTGGCCTGAGTCTAACTGCAAGTTATACTCCTCTAAAATACAAGCATTTAAATCAGAGAAACATTGTTATATTTACCAATAATGTTATATTGGTAAATATTACAATGGTTATTGTAGCAAGCAAAATCTGACCAAGAACAAGTTAGGGTTTGAATTTAGGGAGCCGAAGATGTTCGGTAGGAATAACAATACTTTTAGCTTCCAGACTGAGCAGCTGTCAGTTTTTAATCAAGTCGAGTGTTATCAGAAATTAAGCTCGTAACACTTCTCAGATGTGGGATGTCAAGACTGTATCACTTTCAATCACCAGAGAGCTGATTTTTTCCCCATTTGCCGCTGCCAGACGAGATGAGAGTCAAACAGTAGCGATGGCAATTGCGCTTCTGGGAATGATACTGGGAGGATTATTAACTACCCCAGTGCTCTTCTGAGATGGTGACAGACATGGAGACTTACTTTATAGTTAGCTGAAAGTTAATAAATGAGTGACTCAAGAGTTCCTTTAGTATCATAAAAGATTAGACTCCAACTCCACGGTTGCTCTAAATGGCCACTACGCTGTTTGGAATGCCAGCAGGTGGGACTCTAGCCCTATTTATCTAAAGAAAAAAAAGGCAATTAAAAAAAACCACCCTCTTAAAACATATAATCTGTATTTTGGATCCAACTGGAATGTATACCTTTTTACTAAAAGCATTCATTTTACTTCCTCCGGTTAAAAATAGGTATTTCATAAAAGCAGGAGGCAACCAGAAACACATTCTCTTAAAGCAATTTGAAGCCCTTCAGCTAACAATATGCTTGTGAACACTATTTTTGGAAGTTCTGCTCTGGTAATTATGTTTTATCTCGCACTAAATTCAAAGGCAGAAGATCTTATTTTTTTCCACTCTTTTCCAGGTGTTGAAAAATTTATTAGATACGATGAACGCTGCTGTCATTTTGTTCTTTCTTTTTTGGAGAACTGGGGTTTGGGTAGGGGTCTGTCTTAGAAGAGGTCTCTGTGTAAAGTTTGCTGTTGTTAACATAAAACACAATAAACGAGAAAGAGAAGACTCCTCAGTTCTTTCAAAATTATTGGTTCAGACTCTCCATCTTTTAGTAACTAGACATCGCGGCACTTCTGTTAACAATTTCTGTCTGAAAGATCACCATCAGGAAAAAAACCTGCATCTCAAGATACCGGCGTGACTCAGCAAGGTGACTCAAGAAAGTAATTTAACTTGCTGGAGGAATTACCACTTATTAAAGCAGACTGTCACGAGCTTACAAAATGTCATCCCCAGCAATTCAACTGTGAAAGCAACTTGTATTTGATCTGTGTGTTCCAAGTTGCACGCCTCGTGGAGCATCTTCTACTGAGGTATACTGAGATACGGGCAGCAAACCGCAGAATTTTTGGGAACTTTTTACTAAATAGGATAACAATACAGTTTTGTATCAAATGATGGTACTAAAGGCTTTATGTAGGCCACCCCTGGTGTTCTGAAGAAGGTTATAGTCTCTGTTTTGGAGAGAGGCTCCCGGCACTGCCGGGCCTGCTGCCGCTCAGAGGGGCCTTCACCCCAAGTCACCCCTCAGGCGGCCGAGCCCGGGCCTCCGGCGCCCGGCAAGCGGCCTGCCCGTCCCGGTCGGAGCCTGCACCGCCCGGTCCTTCCCCAGTGCCGGTGATGGCGGCGAGAGCGCTGACAGAGCCGGTTGAAGGTGGGCGAGGAGCGCAGAAAACGACCCCGGGGCCTGAGGCGGCCCAACCGCCGTGAGGGGACGAGCAGCCGCGCGCTCCCGCCCCGCCCCAGTGCGGCTGCGCGCGGCGGGGCGGGGTCACCGGAAGCCGGAGCCGCCTCAGCGCCGAGAGAGGGGCCGAGCACCGGCGGAGCCCCGCGTACCACCCGCTCCGCTCCCTCCGCTGGGCCGGCCGGAGCGCCGCCGAGCCGCCCGCCGCCATGTCTAACATGGAGAGTATCCTCGGGGTGCGGGGGCTTCAGCGGCTGCCGGCCCTTACGGGGTGAGGGCCGCGGCCTGAGCTGGGCTGGGCTGGGCTGGGGGGAGGCCGCGGAGGCGCGGGGCCCGGCCTCGGCTCGGTGCGGGCCGGGCTGAGAGCCGGTGTTTCTGTGGTCGGCGCCTGCTCTGGGGCGGGTGAAGTCTCTCCGTCCGGGGAGGTGCCCCCGGGAGGCGGTGGGAAGGAGGAAGCGAGTCCCTTTCGTCTTGGCGGCCGTCGGTGGTCGCTGGGGGAGCGGGGAGGCCCGGTGGGGGACGTGGGCCTCCCTTCAGAGGGCCCTTTCAAGGAGGAGGGTTTGTGGTGTTTGTGTCACGCTGGCAGGAGCTGTGCTTTCTCAGCTTAGTTATCGCCCTCCCTGCGTGGATGGAGGAGGGAACGGGAAGTTCAGTTTCTCTTTCCATGGTGAGATCAGGCAGCCTTAGCTGGGGGGGAAGGCAGTGTCACCTCTCTCGGGGCTGCAGGGGGACAGCAAATGTGATTTGCGGTGTAGAATAGTGCAGATTGTGCAGCAGGGACATCTGATGTGACATACGTGTAATAATAATACATCCAGTGCTGTGTATAGACTGGAATGATGTTAGCAGCTAACGCGTCAGCTGTCCCCCCCAAACAGCCACCTCTGTCAGCTGAACAAACCCAGCTGTTTCCTGCTGTCGAAAGGAAGTTAGGCACAGGGAAAAAAAACCCCTTGTGGGCAAATTAAAACTTTCTTCCTGTATAGAACTATCTTCATGTGTAGAAACAAAACAAAAAAAAAAAGCCTTAGTGATTACAGAGGTGGAAGGGTGCTGGCATTGGCAGTTGTTATGGTAGGGACTGATGGGAGTGCTGGAGCAGGTGACTGTGAGTCATGGTTAGTGCTGGAAGTTTGGTTTCACTCGGGTTATGGCACGTTGTGAAAGACAAAGACACTTCAAGGGAGGAGCGAGTCTGCTCGTCATGGGATGGAAGAGCCGTGGAGGTGGCAGGGTGAGCTATTTTAATGTCAGAGGTGAATGCCCCAAGTGAGTAACCGAGGAAGTTATTTCAAAATAAACTGCTCTGAAATGCTGTTTCAGTGTAATTGGTATAAATAGGTCATGTCATGCTTTGCCTCATTGTTCTGGTCTCCGACCTGAAGTATACTTAAATGAACAACCTAAAGATACTCTCCTGTTTGCTAAAGTACCTAGTCTGTGGCTTAGTGCAATACACTTACTGCTGCTGAAAGAGATAGTAACCTAGGTTTTAAACCAAAGAAATATAAATACAAGTAGCAATTTTATTGCTACTGGTAGCTACCTTAATAAATACCCTAAATATATAAGCACAGCTGTTGCCTTTTTATAGCCGGCTTGTGATGTTTATAGGATACCAAATATATCAACATACTTCCTAACTTCTTCAAGTTGCTGTCAGAGCTCTAAGATGCATGGCTGGACTGTGAAGGGAAAAAAACCAAGTTTTGGACTAGTTTATATACTTGAAATATTAAAGAAATCTCAAGTACCTCATAATGTTTAGCTTTATGTACTTCCGCTTAACAGTTAAGCCTCAGTACTTGCTGCATCTTCCTCTTGGGATATCAAAAGGTGACATGAAAGAAGCCTGTAAAGCTTTGTACTTCCATTTTGTTTGAGAGGGTGAAATTATTTGGAAACTTTCATCAGCAGTACTTTAAGAGTATGGTTTTTTTGATTGTTATTTTTACAGAACATTATTTTTTCTCAGTAACGGTTTCATGCAGTCGCTCCAAGTCACTAGGAAGGCTTGTTCTACTGTCATCTTAGAGCTTTCAGCTTAAGCAGGACTTGAACTTTTTAAAAAGGAAAGTTTCTCTTGCTGTCTTAAGTATGCTTTCCCCAAAAGTCAGATGACAGAGCTGTCGGGGACCCCAGGATTGTCCACATGACCGAGGGCTGGGAGGCTGCTGTGGTTTGAAAGGGCAGCCCTGCCTCCTGCTTTGTCCCTGGGCATGGTCAGCCAAGCCAGTTTGTGATTACACTGTTAATTTGTCTGTTGTTTCTCAGTGGCTTTTTTTTTTTTAGCTTGGGAGGTTTCAGGCAGTAAACTGTGCTTCCATTTCACTGAGAGTCAAGGACTCTGGGTGTGTAAGTGAAAGTTATCTGGCAGAGTAGGACTCTCAGTTCCTCTTGGGGCGTGTTTGGTTTGTTGTATTTATCACTCTGAGGTAGGTTTGATGTTAAAAGGCGCCATTGGGATCTGAATTTATATTTTATGCCCTTAGATTTTAGTAACCAGATGATAAATGGCATTATAACTGTAAAGCAGCTTGGTAGATGTCCTTATTGTGTGAGTTTCAGGGGCTTACTGAAATACACTTTCCAAGTTTTAGTAGCACTAACAGGGAAGCACAGTATGTGTTAGGTTTGGTAGCACTTTGAACAGGAGAGTAAAATACTACGATGAAAGGCTTGACCCTGTTCTCAAACCCTTAACTTGCACTACAGAACACCTGTTTAATTTGAAGTTTG
Organism: Tringa solitaria; assembly: GCA_026413425.1. Taxonomy (NCBI): domain Eukaryota; kingdom Metazoa; phylum Chordata; class Aves; order Charadriiformes; family Scolopacidae; genus Tringa; species Tringa solitaria. The sequence continues at coordinate 2,876,198 of JAOXJM010000063.1, forward strand.
CTGCAAAGGAACTCAACAGGAACTCAAAAAAATGTGACAAAGAAGAAAAGGCTGAGAAAGCTAAAATTAAGAAGGTAAGCACCGAGTCTGAAACAAGCTTTTTAGATCTGTTGTTTACATATTATAGCAGGAAAATATCTGGTGTTTTTACCATTTTCTGGGTATGCATGCTAATAATATTGTGATAGATGCTTGTGATTTAAAATATATGGCAATAAAATATGGCTGTTAAGGCCTATGCATTAATAAATGTGAGGATATGTTTTTATGTATCCTTTTATACAGCTTGTGGCATTTGCTTCTTGAGAAGATTGTCTTGTATGTATTTTCTTAGAGACTGTTGTTCTCAAAGTTAAAAATACTTAATCTCAATGTTTATCATCTTGTCGTATGGACTTATGAAGAGGAACTTCAAGAGAGAGACTAAATTTATTTGACTGTGTTTTTGTCCATGAGGTATAACTGTACCAACTGTATCTGTGCTTGGGTCTTGATACTGAAAACATTTTTAGGAATAAGAAAGATAAGTTTCTGCAGCTCTGTAAAACTTTCTGCTTGAAGTTCACACTAGGTACCTTCCTTAGAAAAAAGCTCACACCTTGAAAAGCTTGAGAAATATTGGAGGAGGGAGGGTTATATGTTTTCTTTTAATAGAAAAGATACTGTGATGAATTGATGCTTATTTCATTTTTGAGATAGGCTATTCAGAAATGATGTTTACCAGAACAGGGAAGGTTAAAATGCTTTTGCTTTTTTACCTTTTCTGTTTTCAACAGGCAATTCAGAAGGGTAACATGGAAGTCGCACGAATACATGCGGAAAATGCAATCCGACAGAAGAATCAAGCCATCAATTTCTTGCGCATGAGCGCCAGGGTAGATGCTGTAGCAGCCAGAGTTCAGACTGCAGTGACAATGGGCAAGGTAAATCCGTTTTCACAAATCTGTTGCAAGGGTGAGACCTCTCTTTTTCTTAAAAGTGACTTGATTCTGTTTGGAATGAGCTGAGCGGTTTCCGTTTTGGTTTCAGCCATAGCCAGTAGTAAATGGGGTACTGGAATTCCCCTGGCAGCTGCTCTTTACTGTGTTTTTTAGCTTGGAACTTCCGTTGGCTGTTTTACTCATGTTCCTAAGGATACAGTGTGTTTTGCAGGTTGTGCTGTTAAGATTATTTTGGAAGGATATTGTTCCCATTCCAAATACATAAAGTCATGAGACAGGACTTGTGATTCCGAAAGTATTTTTTAGCTCAGGTAGTTTTTTTAAGGTACACTAGCGTACTGCTTTTCAACCAGAATTTGTTATGGCATATGATCTGTGTACCGAATATATCCCTCAACTTTGTGGGTCTTGAGACCCACAAAAGTTAATGCCATATCCATCTCAATTTTTAATGAATTTCACTCAATGCATATTTTAAGTAGTTGAGTTAATTTACAGAATTTGAAATGGTAGGAGCCATAAAAAGTCACGTTCTAGATGGCAATAATGCGTGCCCTACTATTTGATAATGTGGAAACTCTGTGGCTGGAGATTAGAGAGCTTGGTAAGAAACTGCTCATTTTTCTTTCTCAGTAATAATTTCCTTTACCTCATTTCAGGTAACGAAGTCGATGGCAGGGGTAGTTAAGTCTATGGATGCCACACTGAAGAGCATGAACTTGGAGAAGGTAAATAGACTTTTTCCTGGAGGTGCACGTGAAAAGCAGAAAGGGCAATGGACACAAGTTTAAAAAGGGACATTCCAATTAAGAGAAAAGGTTTTGCAGTGAGGTTGGTAAATCCTGGAACAGGTTGTCCAGTGTGTTTGTGAAGTCCCCATAAATGGAGATGCTGGAGCTTGACTGGACAGGGCCCTGACCTGCCTGCTTGAACTGCAGCCTTAAATCAACTTCAGTTGATGCTGGGAGGGGAGAGGGTCAAGCTTCTGATCTCCAGAAGCTGCTTGCCACCTTCGTTGATGAGACAGGTTTCTCTTTTGCTATCTGCAGATGGTTGATTTGATTCATATTTTTAATAGATATCTGCATTAATGGATAAATTTGAGCATCAGTTTGAAACACTGGATGTTCAGACACAACAGATGGAAGACACAATGAGCAACACTACTACGCTAACGACGCCACAAGTAAGAATAGTGCTGTTTTGTTTTGTTTTTTTTTAAATGGGGTCTTAAATTACGTGTCTAAACAAAGTGTCTGATTCTCTTCTGCCTACTTCAAGACATAGCAGCAACTGGACCCTTTTCGCTTTTGTTCTGTGCTTCTTTGTGATGAGACTATTTCAAATTATAGTCACAAATACAGAGGAACACATACGTATTTTAGTCTGTTTTGCTCTTATAGCAGGCTTTGTTTTAAATTGTAGCTTGAAAACCTTAACCCTTTTTCTGAATAAGTAGTGTTTTGATGAGTTCTTAATGAACTTCTGAACCAAAAGGCACTGCAGCATTAATTTTCAAAGGACAATATGCTTTGAAAATCAATAGTTCTAACTCACTGATATTAACAAAATTACATTAGTCACCACCAAATTAGTAGTCGTATGTGCGGTGGAAAGGTTATTAATTACCTACCTTGAGTTTGTGGACATGCGTTTACTAAAATAGATCCTTAAACAGTGCTTGACTTGGTTAAGAATTCCTAGTACCTGTCCCCTTGGGCTATTCCATAAGGAGCTAAGTGTGCTATTTCGACAGAAGTTTTGTTTTGTAAATAAAATAAACAACCCTAAACCCAAATCCAATAAAGCAAATCTATTGGAGATGGACTTTGTTCCATGTTGTGCAAAGCAGTGCTTTGGTAGCTAATAATCATCACTTGAAGTATTCAAATATATGTTTGGGTCGTTTTACAGATAATTTAATTCTTTAGAAGCATTGTTTCAGAAGCTAGAGTGCAATTAATGGCCATTTAATGGGCTGAGCACCTCTACTCATTATTTTTGAGTTCATATAGGGCCCTCTGGTGGTTAAGAATGAAAATGTTCTGTGAAATACAGTTGCCTTTAAATCGGTTTTGTTAAAATAATTTCTATTCTCAAGATTTAACAGAACAGCTTGTCATAAACTACAGTATGCAACAGCCAATTTTGTTCTCTTTCCTGTAGAACCAGGTGGATATGCTTCTACAGGAAATGGCAGATGAAGCAGGGTAAGTAAAATTTTGAGTGACTATTTCTTGAATAAATCTTGATTCCAACAACCCTTGAAGTGAGATACCATTGTTTTGTATGTGTTTGTCTCTTGGAAGCAGAGAAGAATCACCATTTTCCTTTCACTTCTGGGCGTCATTATTGTAGTGGTTTAATTGCCAGTATTTCATTCTGTTTTCATTCAAAGCTACTGTGAACGTCAGGATGCAGGGATGGTTGTGTAAAAGCCTAAAATCACATGTCGCTTCTTGTATCAGGGTAGTGTTTTATTATTTATTTGGATTTGCTTTAGCATTAGCAATCCTTGACCATGTTTCTCCGCACTTTTCCCTTTTTTCCATGTTAAAGCTTCCTGTATTTCTGCTCTCACAAGCTAGACATTGCAAAGTGGGTCATCATGACATTTAAGCCTTTGGGGATATACTGAAATAGTTCAGAGAATTTTACATGCCTTCTTGATGATGCATAAGTTGGAAATGTTGTTCTGTTGGCTGGAGGATAAATAACTTGCAAATTTTTTAGTAAAACTTTTTTTTTGTGAGTGAATTTTGTCATTCATACATCTGCTGTGTCTAATATACCTCGGTTAAACAGAAATCTTGCTCAGTCCTGATTAAGCATAATTCATTTAGCTATTGCTAGTTACAATGGATGACTTGTCTTCTTGGTAATTAATCAAGTTTACTGGTCAGGTTGTCTAACCAGCTGGACTACAGCGTTCATGAGATGCTGGTGGCCTCATGCTATCTCAATGTTGCTCTGCTCGTTAATTATTTGGCTTCTTCCTTTAGCCATGTAATGCCTGACCTGTTTTTTTTTTTGTTTGGTTTTCTCTTAGTCTTGATCTGAACATGGAACTACCTCAAGGACAGACAGGTTCTGTTGGTACAAGCGTTGCCTCAGCAGAACAGGTAAATTTGAAGCTGTGTGGACCTCTGGTCTCACCTGGTACAGCCGTTCTTGAGGTCTTCAGCAAATCTGGTTATGACTTGGATATGAGATAATGACATGACCATTGCAGAACTTTGCAAAAAATTAAATTTTCTTATTACTGATAGCTGCTTTCTTTGTGTTTTACAATTCTGCAGGATGAGCTGTCACAGAGACTGGCCCGCCTACGTGATCAAGTCTAAGTTAAAGAAACCTGCAGCTCTTTGTACATGCTTTCAAAATACCTTTCTGGAACTAACCCTTCACTATACTAGAAAGGTGTATACAGTATGGCTTCGGTGTTTGAATATTTGTAATATAGGGTACTTCACTCCTAGCTTGCTACTCTTTCTAAAATACATTAAGTAACCCAAAAATATCAGCTCTTTAATGTCCTTTTCTGTACATTTTGAAGTTGATATATTTTTTGCAAGCTTTTTTCACAAAATCGAGTTGATATTCGAAGTTGGCTAGTAATGTGGTACATGCTAGCTAAAAGAAAAGCAGAGTGTCATTGATATATATTTTAAATTATGAAGTGATTTTTTTAAATTATGAGAACTGTTTATTGTTGGAGAACTGATGTATTCAGTTCAGATGATTGTTGTAGATAACTTTCTTACGCAGCCAAACTCCTGGAACAGGCAAAGGTGGACATGGAAAATGTGCTTGTTAAATAAGTGGACTTCAGTCTGAGTTTTTTAGCCTTTTAAAGGTAGGGTAATGGTGCTCAAATTAGTGGTTTAGTTCAAAAATGACTTACCAAAAGTTGTTTTCATGTAATTGGGAACTTGTACGGTGTCGTCACTTTAGTATAGGAGGAATAAAATATATTTTTCAACTGTCAGTTCTGTTAAGTGTTGCAGCTGTTCCTTGTTTAACATGAAGTGCTCTAGCTTCTCCCTTTTGTTTTCTTCTTGGTATCCTGGGGTGCAGCCAATTAAACCACTCACACCTCTGTTTCTACCAACATAACATCTAGTTCCTGTTAAACAGGGAGTTCATGCTGTCCATTTTCATAGGTCCAGGCTGAGAAGCCATGTATGAAGTAACTGAAACCTGCTTTTCTCTATTCCCTCTTACTCTACTCTGTCTTTGCTTTTATACCTAAGATGAAAAGACTTGTCATCTCATTCCATGCTTCAGTGCTCTTCCGTACATGAAAAATACAGAAGTGCCCTTCCTCGGGTTAAGATCTTCACAGTCCTCTGTGAGCCGGGGTCCCAGCCCTGGATTCTCTCCCCGGGGGTTTCCCTTAGATCCAGCTTTTCCTCCCCAGCACCTCACAGCAGGTGAGTAGTAGCTGAGTAGAAGAGGCCATTCAGTCAAAGGGGCAAGCTGCTGGATGCCTACACCAGTTAGGTTGGGTTAAGAACAGCTAATTTAGTTGATAAGGCATAATATTGCTCTCTGCAGATAAAATAACCTGATTTGAAATATTACAGTTGTATAGAGAAGTTGGTTTGTTTTAGCGATCCTTTTATATTTCTGCACAGTAAGAGAGAAGCTACTGCCTGCTTCCAGCAGTTTCAAACTCTGGCTGCAGTTGTGAAATAAAGAAGTGGTTGTAGAAATTTGTGGCTGAGACTGCTTGTGATGTGTTGTGACAAACAGTGATGTTAAAATTCTATTTCTGACTTTTTGGGCTTGTTTTTTGGTTGTAGGGGTGAGGGAAGGTGTAAAGTGTTAGAGTTAGAATTAGCTCTTACTTCGCTGGTGTTCAGGATCACATCATATGGTTTTTCCAGTGTTGGAGAAATATTTAAGAAAATAGAATACTTTGCTTTTTTAGTTGAACAGGATTTTTTCAGTGAAAACATGCAAAAATGAGGAGACATTTCAGAGCGGTTTCAAATGATGTTTTGAATGTGTTATTCAAATCACTTTGAAGGTGTAGCAAGATATTACCTACTGAAGTGTTCGAGGCTACTGTAAAAATAAGAGAAGGAAAATAAGATAGACAAAACCAACCCCAAACGCTGCAGAATTGTTTCTCATGCTGGCACCCTAAACTAAAGTATTTAAAATGTGATCTTTTCACTTGTTTACATTTATTGTCAGCGCAGCTTTCTTTTAAACACCTTGAGTGTTCCTCTTGTAAATAGGAGAAATTGGAAGGTGTTTAAAAGCCATGGACTCGCAACTGTAGTCTTGGTACAATCCTTTCAACTTAGTAATAAAACATCTTAGAAAAGGGACCATACACTACACTTTCTTTTTCCCCTCACTCCTTCTGAACAGTGTAACTAAAACATAATGGTAAATCTATGCAACCAGGTTACCCGCAGCTGTGGTAACTGCTCCTGTGTGTGCCTTTGCCTCACTGAACTTTTTTTTTTTTTTTTGGTATTTAGTTGCTTCGTATCTCAGATAGGATTGGAAAGTCACTGTTGTGTAATAAATCCCCATCTGAGTTTATTTTGCAGTTACTTGCTGATGGAGCTGTACCATAAAATACTGAGGTTTTTAGTGTTGCATATTAGACAACTTCAACTAGTTCGTCATTATTTTCATGATAAAGTTTATGCTGCTTTAGACGGTTCCTGGCCATTCCTAAACTGCCTGAGAGCGTAGATGGCAGTTCTGAGATAAATATTAAACAAGCTTCATTACCTGACTGGCTGTACACAGCCTGTTCCAGAGGCTGGATCTTATCCCAGGCTTGCGAGCTCCAGTACCAGAGTGGATTTCCAGTATCATTTATTTAAAGGAATTAACGAGTAAACATAAAGGCTGGACTGACATAATTAACGCTACCTCTGGGGGACGATGATGCAAAGAGGGAGGCAGGTTTAGCCCACTTGGGGAAGAATTACATGTTTGGAATAATGAATTTTTGCCCTGTTGACTTCACTCCGAGAATTGCTGCATATTTCAGCAGGGCCAGGATTTTGTACTGGTTAGTTCTGTGTATGGATCTTCTGCCCTCTCCTGGGGAAATGATTTCTTTTCTCTTTTTAGAAGCACTTGTGTATGAGAACTGGCATTCGGAATGTTTTAATTTAACAGTTACATTTTGAATGTATATATTTTTCTCAAGTCTTTTGGAAATGCTTGAAACTGAAAGTTACTCTTAGAGCAATATTTGCATTTTGGATCCTTCTTCCATTCAGGCTCTTCTCAAAACATTTGCTCCTTTCTGAATGACTCTGGCTCCTCACTCCTACATTGCTTGTGTTCTTTGTACGCTGGCTGTTACGTGTTTGTAGAAGTTTCTTTCATGTTGACTAGATTTTATGTGCTTTTATGTACCTTATTAGGAGATATTTCAATATTTACGCTTATAAGCAGACTCATCTGAAGTGAAACATTGCTTGAAATGTTGCAGGATGGTTTTACTCAATACTTTTTTCCTTGTTTATTAAAATTGCTAGTGTATTAGTCTTTGTTCATTTGAATTCCAAGACTGAAAGCCACGAAGAGCTTCAGATGAAAGGAGAGGGAAGGAAAGGAGGAAGAAGAACTTTAACTTTCTTGATTGCAATAGGATAGAGTGATCAAGTTGCCTTTGTGGAGATCCTCAGAGCCAAAAAATAGTGACATTTTGTTAAATATAATCAGCAACTGTGTACAGAAATAAATTCTGAAGCTGGTGACTTGTATAGAGAAGAGAATAATTTTTGTAGCTCTGTTAGAGTTCATTTTGGAAACTGCTTTACTTGTATGGGACAATTTGTAAATGTAACTGCAAGTGGTAAATAAAATTGTACAGACAACTTATTTTGGATGTGTTCTAGGTTATGTGGCTGTTGCTGGCGGGGCTCAGGACATGGACAAACAAGCAGATATTACGGTGTCATCAATATTTTCCTGTGAGAAGATAATCAGAAAATTAAATCAATATGGAGACAAAATAAAAAGAAAGTGGGTACTATTGAGAAAGATTTGGAACAACAATCCAGGAAGTAATTAAGATTAAATATAAGAACATAAAATACAACCTATTTCAAATTTTATGATTTATTTAAAAATATTTACTCTGCTATGGAAGGTATTTCTCATGGTTAAATATTTCAGAGGGTTTTCTATCCTTAGCATATATGGCAAGGGCTCATGTGGAAAACCGGCAGGAGATGGTGTGGGTCTGAGTTTGTCCTCCCCAGAGCTGAAAACCTCCCGGTTTTATTTTCCCCTTCTGTTGTTTGGGAACCAGCAGAGGGAGCCTCAAGCTTTGTTTTTGCATAGATCCTACATGAATTATTATTTTTTTGAATTCAGAGTCATCCCTAGTGGGTTTAAGGAACTGTCTCCTGTGGAACCTCTTGTTTCTGGGCTGCATCAAAGCTCGGTGGCAAGTGCCTGTATCGGGGCTTTGATCCTTCCTAAAAGCTGCTCTGATGCACAAAACACAACCTGGAAACGTGCTGCACATCAGCTAATTTGTGTTAACATTTAACCACCTTCACTAAATGCACTTCAAAATGTTTCTTTGCTGTCTGTAGGCATTAATTTGGAACTTGGAGATCTACTGTTAAAACCACGATGGTGAATAACTTTGTGCTTAAAACTTGTTTGAAATTGTTTAATTTTCAGTTAAATCCTCTTGGGTGTCTTTAGCTGCTGTGTAATTTTTTTGTTGTTGTTGTTACATGATAATTCTTCTGTTTTACACAGAAGGAATCGCACAGGGTGTGCTGATGGAAAATGTATTTGAGTAGAAAAATGTCCTTTTCTTATAAGAAGCGTTGCCCACGTTGAGATTTGATTTGATGAAGTATTTACTTTGGTTTCAGTATTCTGTGCCTGTTCAGTATATTGCATTTTTTGGCTTTAGCATTAGCATCCATCTATTGCAAAGGCCTGGTTTGAACTAAGGGCAGAGTATACTACTCAGTGCTTTTTCTGTCAAAGGGTATTTTTTCAATGAAATCCCAAGGAGGGTCAGTGGCCTCGCTTGTATCGGAAGCAGCTCTCTTCATTACCATTCAAATAAAGGGAAAAAGGCTGATGCGAACAATCTGTAACTAATTTCAAGTGCCAATTGAGCCTTTTTAACTTGGAAGAAGATGCAGTGAGTGAGCCTTACAGGCTTTTGCGTGACCTTTTACTACTCTTTCTTAAGAAAGTCATGCTGAATCAGCTGTGATACACAGTTCAAGACAGAAAATCAACGAGCTGTAGGATCCCAGCTCTTTGGAAAGGTTTCCAGTGTCTTCCCACGGTGCCGGTTGCTGCGAGGAGCGGGGGGGACCAGACCATCTCCGAGCTGTTATCTAGACAGGGGTGAGTTCAGAGGATAAAAGTATCAAAGTATCACATATTTCTAGTCTACAAGATGGTTTCCTGTGTGTCTTTTTCCAAAAGTCTAAAGCAACAAATGTTACGTACCAACTAATATGTGTATCGTGATGTATAGATAATATCTATTATATATACAATATATTAATAGACGTATAAGATAACAATCAGCTTAACTTAATTTCCCTACTATCTTGATTCATAATCATTTATTAAAATCAATTTCTGTCAAAATGAGCAGTCAGGGATAGTAAAACATTTTAAAACTTCCTTTAAAGACACGCAGATTTTTTATTTAATTTTTTAAGAATTCTTTCTTTTTTTCAAAGACTAGTTTAACATAATCCTGGAATATCTATACAAGATATTTCGCTTTGTTCGTATCGCAGCCAGGATTTTGTTTCCCTTGCTGCAGAACGGGTTAATACTGGAACCATTAAGCTCTGTTTCTGCTGCTGGGGGTTTTTCAGCTCCAGGTACGAAGCCCCAGAGTTTGACTTGAAATTCATCGGAGAAGCCGTCAGTCCCGTCCAGAGTGTTGTAAATTAGTTCCAGTCTCCAAGAGGCTGCTGTAACTAATGGATATGACCTGGAAGTGGATAAAGTCCATAACAGTAAGATCAGCTTTTCCTCTAGTAATTTGACAAATAGAAGCTTTTTTTTTTTTTAAAGCCCCGTGTAGGCTGCATACCCCATTTGTTCTTTTGTGATGGCCATCCTTTCCCCATTGAAGTGATAATGATTTTCCAGATTTCTGCTGATTTGTATAGCAGGTGCCTTAATTTATTGATGCCAGAAGAAGGGGGAGATTCAACAGCAACAACAAAAAAGGGTTTCCTGGCAGCAACACTATATCAAACTCATTCCTTACCCAGTTTGCTCTAAGTTTTTGATCACCAGTTAAAAATCTGGTATCTCTATAAAAATTACATACTTCAAACAAGCTATTCCACAGAGATAATTCTGCGATCTTTAGAAATAGAAGTATCAATATATGTCAGTGGTAACTATTACATTTAACAATGGCCCTGCTTTTTCATCCAAATATTTTAAAAATGCACTGTATAACGAAGGTTACTACTTAGCAAACCTCAGATTATTTTGGGTATAGCGTGTTTAAAGTGGCAAATATAGAATATTCTGGGTTCTCTTTCAAACATAATGCTTTTGTTGAAGTTATACAACTTCATTTAGCCTGTTGTTAGAGTATTAAATAGAGCAGTCATTCCCAAGCTTTTTGTGAAGGTTTACGGTGATGTTTGGGAAATCTGGATGTTTTCTCAGGATACTATTTACCGAATGGCACGAGTATTCCTCCTCCTGCTCCGTCAAAGACGTGTAGGAAGACCGGTGGTTTGCGGAGTCACTGGATCTCATTTATTTTCTACAACCACATGGAAATCAGGAAATCTGGGTGTTTGTGTGGGGTTTGACTCTTGCAGAGTAAGTTGATAAAATGCGACCTGTGCAATGGTGCCTATGAGAGACTCTGCATTCTGGTGCCTGCTTAATTTTATAAGAATAATTTTAGGAAGTTACCATAGGTAAAGACATGCTGCTTTCGGTGTGGGTAGTGATTTGGGGAGTGTCTTTGTGCCTTTCTGCTCCCAGCCCCTTCCAAGCCTGCATCCCACCCGTCCTCTCCCAACCCCCCCCCAACCAAGCCTGGGGGGCTCCGCAGTGGTCTCGCCATGAATATAAACTCTCCAGCAGTGACTCAGGAGAGTACAGGCTCCTGTTTATTTGTGCTCTGGAGGGAGGTGAACCTTGGTCTTCCAGGGTGAAAGGTTGAGGGATGTGTGTCTTGTTTACCTGTGCTTTTCAGATAACGTTTTCCTTTAATCTATTAAGCAGACACACCATTTTGTCCCATGGTGTACAATGGGATCACTAACGATGCGCTTAATTACTACCAAACCATGTAGGAGTGACCGATGCCGGGCAGACAAGAGGAGGCAGAGGTGGGTTTGTCAGTCAGGAGGAATTCAGCAAAGCTTCCCCCGCCTCCCGTGTTTAATAGAAACATCTTTCCATGAGAGCACGGCACTGTCTGCCTGATTTATACACAGCTTCGGTGATGGGGAAGAGTCATTTTGGATGGCTTTTGTATGAACTTTGGTGGCTCAGGGGAAACTAGGTATTTACAGAATCACAGAATCTTCTAGGTTGGAAGGGACCTTCAAGATCATCTTGTCC
>JAOXJM010000063.1:2888965-2908082 GCA_026413425.1 Tringa solitaria
CCCTTCTCTGGACCCGCTCCAGCACCTCAATGTCTTTCTTGTGGTAGGGGGCCCAGGGGGTTCAGGGTAGCCAGGAGGAATTAACTCTCTTCTTTTCTTTTGCTACAGTGACGTGGTCCTGCCTGTAGCCACAGAGAAGCCCTCAGCCTTTTGGATGCTTGTTTGTTCTCTGAGTAATCAAGCGATGGCAAAATGCAGAGGTTCCTCTGACCTTTGCCTCGTCGCAACCCGACTCTGTGCACCCTTCAGCTGGAGCATGTAATGAGGTACAGATGCCACAGATAGGATAATTAAGTACACACAAATATTTGAGGAACTTTCAGGTTGTGACAAACTGACGAAGGCAGAAAAGTCTTGATTTGGGGCCGTTATCTCTGGATTTGGGGACGGGTGGAAAGAGGGGAGGAAGAGGAGCAAACGGCATGTTAACCTTCCCGTTTTTCACGACCAGATCAGCGCTTCCTTGGGAGTAAATCTGTGCAAACGCTTGATTTATTTGGTTTGAATATTGACCGAGGTGAAGACTCGGTTTGGAGTATACCACATGTGAATTTTATTTTTTTTTTTTGGTTGCTGACACGAAAAGAAAATGTGTCGAGTTCAAGGACACCCCTACTGGAAGCTGTCCAGAGCCCTTGTGGGCACTGCTATGGGAGATGGCGATTGAAACCCTTTTTTTCTCTGGGGTTTTCCTTCTCCTATCCACCTTCCCGTGCTGGTGCCCTGGGTGCCATCTTATGGGATGTTCTGATGGGATGTTCTGAAGTCAATGTAGGGCACAGTGGGGCTTTTCTTTCCTTGCATTTGTAAGTGGATAACATGGAGAGTATTTTTTTTAAATTATTTTAAAGAAAAATGGTATTAAATAGTAGTTTTTAAGGAAAAATTATCAAGGGCTCTGTGATGAGCATACCTCATACACACCAGGCAGTCCCTGTCGAGGTGACTCCATGCAGTCGATTGCAGGTAAATAGGGGCACTCAGCTCATGCTGTGTCTTCAGCCAGATCTTCATCTGCTCACCCCACGTCTCCCATGGGACCTGGGAGTCTGTTCAGCGTTGTTAGCTTTTGCAGAGTTAGTCATCCCTTCCTTCAAGGTAGACCTCACCTTGCAGCACTGACCCATTTCTCTGGCAAAGGACAAAGCCAAGAGGTCCCACCTGATGCTTACCAAGGGAGATGATGGCTGTGCCATCAGGAGGATGCAGTTCTGGCTGAAGGTTGTCTTGGGCAGTCATGGATTGAAGCCAGCTGGAAGGCTCCCATCAGCTCCTAGTAGGCAAAAGCTCATCTAAACTCATGGAGTTGTGTAGGAAGAAGGTGCAGCACTGTTGCTACTGTGAATGAATGTGGGCATGGCCACCACGTTGACCTTGTACAGAGAAATAATTCCCAGCAGAGATGCCGGGATGGGAAGCGATCTACCCTCCCCTTGCATGGAAGGTCCAAACCTCATGGGAGATGTTCGACTGTGGTATCCCACAGCTATGGGTGTCCTCTGAGTCTTCCCAGCTGAGCTGAAAAGATCTTACAAGACTTGGTGCGTCTTATATCTGGCTGTAGTGTTGGCAGAAGAGCATGGTCTTTGGGCCAGATTGGGAAAATCTTCAGCCAGGGAGATGAGAGGAGACATAGTGAACACCATCGTGCTGCTCAGGTACAAGTCCTGGAGAAAGACCAGACTGACACCAAGTGTTTCATGGCTGCTTTGCAGATGTGACTTTTTTTTTCCTGTAAAAAAAGAGGGTGAGATCCAACGTGTGCTGACACTCTGCTCCGAAGTTCTGTATAAATTACCTTGCGCATAACACAAATGTATTTGTTAGTTTAATTCATTTATAAACAAGTGGCTACTGCCTGTGCAGAACTGCTCAGGAACTCCTGAGGGGTGTCAGCAGCTCTTTCTCTTCTCCTCGCTTCCCTCCTTTCTGAGCCGCCCCGAGGTTTTTCCCCTCTGGAGCTCGGCTGCTGGTTGGGTTCCTGGACAGCCCCAGGCAGCCCCGCCACGGAGTTTAACTTCAAACGCACCGTTTTGTGGCCCATCCAAGGGTTTGGCTTCAAGATGAAGACGTGGGAACACGGCTCCAAACACCCGGATCCATCCCTTCGCTGAGACTTCATGCGTTTTCAAATGGTATCCGTCTTGATTTGGAAAACAAAAAGCAGGGAAAAGACAACAGCTACAAACCTTCCCCGTGCACAAAGTGAGAAATGTGGCTTTAATTTGGACAACTAATCGCTTCCAGCTGAACCAGCCATTAAAAACAGTTGAAGAATTACAATGTAAATAGATTAATGCAGACAAAGCAACATGTGCACTATTCCATGTCTTCTTGTTACCTACAAAATACTTGGGCAGTGACACACTGTTAGTCTAAGCCACTTGTTAGGTTCTGTGCTAATCAGCTAAAATTAAATAAACATGACTGATAAAAATGACTGTTGTGTTTGAAAATTGATGCACCAACAGAATTTACTCCAGGAGATAATTACAGATGATTAAGTAACAAAGAAATAATTCCTACAGCAAAGGGGAAAAGCCGGCGGTGCAGGGAAGGGGCACTTCTTCGTGCGCCGTCCCTTTCTCTTGGAGGGGATGAGCCGAAGCTGCAGGAAGGTCTATGGGGGGGGGTAGAAACCCTGAAAGAGCCTTTCTACCCTGGCAGTCTCCAGGGAAAGACTAAAAAAGGGCTGGAAAATTGATATTTTGCTGTTGGAGGAGCACAGACCTAACTCGCACCTCCAGCATCCCCCTCTTCCCACCCAAGGGATCAATCTCTTCATTCAAATTTGTCCTTTTAAATGCAAAGCATTGCACAGAAGTGCTCACAGGTGAACCATGTGAGTGATAAATACAATATGTTTCTAAAGAACAATGTTAATTTAAATAATAAAGTAAATTTCCTCTGTCATCAGGATGAGAGCAGACCAAGACTTGTCTTCTAAAATAGAAAATATTCACTCCTCTTAAAGCAATTTATAAATAGAGCTTTAGTATTGACTAGAAGCCTAAGAAAGGGAGTGTTTTCTAAAATAAAGAATAAAAATGGGGATTTTTCTTGCTATTTTTTTCTTCTCCACAGGGCCCGTTGGTAGGAGCTTCGTGGTGATAGAGATGTCCAAAGGGCTGTCAGGCTGACAGACGTAAATAAATGAAAGGCAACGTTTGCAAAGCGTGGGATGTTAATTACGAGCACAAAAAGGCCCTCGTTAATCACAAGTGAACTTTATCATCATAAGAGGACCTGCTCATTGCGGGGGAGAGGAGCACGGTGCGGTGGAGGGGCAATTATCTGCTGTCCCGGGAGCCTGATATACACAAGGAAGATAAAACCATTGTCTAGGATCAGTTTTGCTGCTGTATTTTAAAAACGTTGCCACAAGCAGAAGCCTCAGTAGTGATGCCACCAGCCCCACAGCTGCAAAGCCTGTTGCGAGGACGGAGTCCCTTGTCCCTTACAGGTGACAGGAGGCTCTAACAGGACCCACGTTGCCCATTTTGGTGTTTGCAGGGGTTGTAAACCCCAAACCATGTTTGCTTCAACGGGAGAAAGCAATTCCTGCCATCCTGAGGGCAGCAGTCACGGAGTAAGTTGTTTATTGCATTTTACTTTGACAAATGGAATATTTTGTCACAAAGAGCCCTGTTACTATGCTGACTCCTCTGCACTCCTCCTCCTCCTTAACACAGGCATTTCTACGTTACCTTTCTGGCATATTTTCTTTAGCGCATTCATATCCTTTAGTATCTCACCGAAACACATGCTCAAGTGGAGATTAGCCCCTATGAAACGAAAATCGCTTGGGGTGCGGAGGGGGAAGTGGAATATTATTCTTCATCCTGAATTGAAATGTTAGAAGCTGACTTCTGAATTATACTCCGGGGTTAGCGGCTATAATTGAGATTGAAATTGGTCCGCTATTTTTGGTACAGCCTGGAAAGCTCCGAGCCTTATTCCCATTTGTGCCGGTGGAAATCCCCACCCATCATCTCAAATTCTGCTCTGCCCGCACCTTGGGGGTGAAGGTGCCTCCCTGGCTCCTTCCTCCCTGAAATAATGAGAAATGACAGCTGGGCAAAATTGTAGCTGGCTGTCGCTCCTCGCCAAAGAGACGAGAGGCAGGAGAGAGGGGGCTTCTCCCCAGAAAGCTGATTGACGGCCGGGGTCAGGGTGGGGGGAGCCTTTGCTGGACCCTGTCAGATCATGGGGAGCTGCTGACAGCTCGCGCCGCGGCGCGCTTCCCTCGCCGGCCAGATTTATGCTGCGATGCAGAGGGTGCTAATTAAACTCTGCTTTGCTTACAACAGCCTGGGAGGAGAAAAAAAAAAAAAGAAAAAAGAAAAACCAAACGAATCGCCTCCAAATTACAATGCGATCCGTTAAATGTAATCTTATGTTCTGCAGGTGCTAGCTAGAGGTGGTTGGGTTTCCATGGAGGACCAATTAGCGATGCTTCCTAACGCTTTGAAATATTAAAGCAAAGTTGATGTGAACTTACACTCCTCAAGCCAGCACCTTCTAGCAGCAAACAGTATTTTGCAGCAGACAATTAACAATCAGCTTAAAAAGCTGCTTATTGACTGGGACAGGCGATATCGGGACACGTCTGGTGTGAGACGGTTCTCCTGCAGCTCCTGGGCTGGCTGTGGCAGAGCTATCCTATAAGGAGCTCTTGGTTCTTCATCCAAGTGGAATTTAGACAGTGCCAAAAGGACATAGGCGCTCTGAACTCCCTCCCGGGTGGTACAGGCACCAGGAATCCCATGGGAATACGCTCCAGGAGTGTATTACAGAGAGTAGGGTGTCCATGTGCTGCGGTGGAAAGAAGAGCTTCCCAAAAGAGATTAATTGGTGGATTAATGGTTAATGGGAGCTGCTGTCTTTGGGACTGTCCTGCCACGAGCAGCAAGTTAATGTTAAATGCATAACTTACAGCAGTCAAATTTTTTCATCTTCTACTAATTTGGTGTGTTAAAAATAGTGAAATGGTATGATGTGTTATGAAACGGCAACTTCACAGTGAAAAGGGGCAGAGCACGATGGGCTGATCCATCACCCCTCTCGGTGACTGACCACCTTGGAAGCTGAGGTCCTGCCCTCACCTCTGATTCTGGAACAAAAGGAAGAGCTGAGATCACTGAAAAAAACCCCAAACAACACTTTTACTACTTTGGTGCTGTATGCTTCTGTTAAAATTACTGGGATTTTGGCTCTATCCTGGTCAGGCTGCCAATGCAAACCACCCACCGTGCCCTGGGCAGGTCTGCCTTCCCCGAAACCAAGACAGGGTTTCTTCCAAACCCACTCCAGGTGATTCATACTCCCCTGCTGAAGTAAATATCTTCATCACTGTGGTTTGGCCCAGTTCTGCTCACACTGGGCTTGATTTGGGGCAGTGCTGACCATCTGCAGCCCAGGAGCGGCTCTGGGGTGACACTTGCAAGGTGGGATGTCACCTCGGCTCACGGTGGCTGTCATCTGTCCACGCTTGCAAGTGCCACGGAAAGAAATCACGGAAAAAATAGGGAGGAAGCTGGTCCTGCTTCAGCATCAAAATGGTTCAAAGCCACGCCAAAAGGAGACAAAAAGGGTTGTGGTAAGGAAAAATGAGGTGGTGTGGGTTGTCCCGGAGGAGCCCCTTGGTTTGAGCAAAGCAAAATACGGAGTGAGATTGAAAAAACAAAATGAAAGAAAAAAGAAAAAAAAAAAAAAAAAGGCAAATGGTCTGTGATAACCCGCATCTCATCGCTAAATGTTATCGGTGGCTACAGGTTACTGGAAAAACAAAGGGGCCAGATGGCAGCCCCTGGCCGGAGAGGGGCTGTTATGGGCAGCCCCGGCGCTGCCTAGGAGGGAGTAAAATTCCTCCTTAAATCTCAATCCCAGATTTGGGAGCTCCCCACAAAAGCTCCCTGGCAGCCCCACGGCCACTCCTGGCCCCTGCACGGAGTGACGAGGTGAGGAAAGCGCTCCGCTGCCCTCTGGTTTTCTCTAGTTTGTGCTTTTGATGCTATTTTTCTGACTTTTTTCTTTCTCAAACTAAAATTGCTCACGTGAAGGCTGGAAGCCAAAAGGAGATAAAGTGTGAGCTGGCCCCAGCTGCCTTTGGCAGCCCTTGCTCTCACCTTGATGGTCATTCAAGATTATTTTTCTTGCAAAATGCCTCAGATTTGTTATTGGTAAAGCACCTAAATCAGAGGAATATTCGTCTCTGGGTTCCTGTGTCACAGAAGGTAAAAATCCTCTGTGAAAAATCAATGCTGTAAGCTAAAATCAATGAACTTTCACTTAAAGCCTGTTTTTCTAAACCAAAGAAAACTTCCTCTGGCTTTAACCCTCTGAACAAGCTACCCAATTTTATATTTTATTTTCTAGACCTGTGGATAATTATCTTTCAACATCATCAGTGCAAAACAGCATCTTAATAATAAATTGTTTCCACTACTTCAGCAAAGAGGCGTGTTAATACGGTGGGAGCGGGATGCTGGGAGGGAGGGAAGGGGACACAGAGCTGGAAATAAAAGTGCATTACATTGATAGATAATAAATATTAACAAATTCATATGGATTTGTTGGTGGATTTAACCATGTTGGTGAAGGCTGTTAATGAAGAGATGACACTACTGTGAAAACCAAATGGACAGACAGAGATAACCTGGTCCTAGAGAAGATTTGGAATTAATTTTTTCCCGTCCCCTCGTGTGTTGTGCACGAAACAAAATGCTACCAAGGACGTTAAAGTGCTTTTTCCGTAATAACTTTAAAACATTAGAGCGTGGGACCTGCCTCCCAGCGCAGGGCAGGGGAGAGCAGCGCTTGCCGGAGGGGATGGCAAGGATGGGGATTCACCACCGGGATGCGGTGGCGGCCGTGGCGCCCAGGGAGCAGCACGGGGCAAAAATCCCATCATTTGGGACCGTGCACAAATTAAGTACATGCCATTTCTTAACACCCATGCCCTAACACGGTGCTCGGGCTGCGCCTTGGGGACACGAAGGGACACGTGAAACAAATTCCCAAATTGCGGCTCAGCTTTTCTCGCTTTCCCCCGGCTTCTCCTCATCTCCCCTGCTCCCCAGGTGCCCGAGATGGATTTGCAGACACATGTCAGCGAGTGGCCCCCACGCAGCCCTGGCATTTCCCGGCCGAGCGGCGAGTGTCTGCTGGGGAGAGGTATCCCCTTGCAAGGAAAACAAGGGGCAGGTGCGCCTGGTGGGAATGGAGCCCCTCAGAATTAACAACCCGAAAGAATTTGATTTAGCTCGATTTCTCCATGGGTGCAAACAAGCAAAAAGTATGTTGGGTTGAGATGATTAAACGCGATGGGGTCTTGGTTTTTTTTGTTGTGGGGTGGGGTTTTTTTTTAATTTTTTTTTTTTTTGAAAGCGGTGAAAAATACCAAAGGCATGACCGAGGAATTAATATGCAGCTTATAAACACGCTGCGGGGAAAAGTCAAGGGGAAGCAAACAAGACCCAAAATAGATTTATCTCCAAACGTCCCGTGAAGCCAAGGAATCTCTTGATGTAAACACAGGGATTGAAACTGGCCACATGAAACAAAGCTCCGCTTTCAGTGGCACCTGGGGATGGCGAGATGGAAGTAATTCCTCTTTAATGAAGATATTGTTATGTGTCTGAGGCTTTCGGCAGAACAGCAATCTCCGCTGCCTGGGAAAAGAGGGGATTAAGTTACAGACCGGCTCTGCTGGCGGAGAAACCCCCTGTTTTAAGCAAAACCTTAGCTTGCATTATCTGTTTAATGTGTTGCACGCCATTTGCGGCATAAACATTTCCAGTTCATTTTAATTTCATATCGTAGGAGAATAATAAAGACAGCGGGGTTATTGGTCGCAGCTGCGTGAATGTGGCAAATGTAACTTGAAGAATTATTCTGTCAAAGAGACAGAGCCAGATATTATTGTTTTTTCCCTTACAGTCTTGCCAGCAGTTAAATAGGGGATTTTATTAAAACTATTCACGTAATTAAAATCTATAGTCTTGAAAGCATTTACGGGAACTGGAGTTAAAGGAAAATAACACATTTTTCCATTCAGATGTTCTAGCTTCGTAACAATATGATGCTGCCTTCAGTTAATAAAGCCAAAAAAAATATGTTTTTTAAAACCTAAATCTTATGTTTTAAAATTTAGGTAGCTTTGAAACATGCAGTGATTGATATAGCTTAAAAGGACAACTTTTCTAGGAAACGTTAAATGTGGTTATAGAAATTCATTAGTTATGATCTGGGTGACTGGTGTGTCCTTAGAGGGAGAAAATGAGTTTTTATTCAGCACACATGTAGTTTTAACAACCAATGCCTGGGTTTTCAGCCGTTGTCCATCAGCGTGATGGATCGTCCTTCCCTCCTCTCGCTTCCCAAACCCCAACCCCGGCAGGAAAAGAGAATTTTCCCAAAGTGAAGGAAATATCCCTGGCGAAAAGCAGTCTCAACAACCAGCCAGAGCCGTTTCTTTTTTCTGCCTTTTTTTTCTTTCTCTTTTTTTTCTCGAAGCTTTGTCCAGTAATAAACAACTGTTTCAATCTGCTGCGCTGATCAAAAGAAATGTTTTAATCAGTCCCAGGCAAAATATCATGCTATTATGTTATCACTGGAGCAAATCATCAAAAATACAAAACAAAAATATCTGTTTAATACGCTCCAGATCAGGAATGTCTTGAAGAAACTTGCCTTCCTCACAGGTGTGTCCTATTTTAAGAAAAAAAAAGAAAAAAGAAAAAAAAAAAGAAAGCAAGCATGGGGCTGGCACTGGGGCGAGCGTGGCTGTCAGGGTGGAAATGCTGAGATCAAAACTGACCAAACCCAATTACTGTAAATAAACTGCACAAAATGCTTTCTCCTACCCCAAGGGATGTTTTGATTAATTTTTTTTTAAACTGACAAATTATCTGAAAATCGCTCGTCTGTGATTTCACCTGCTGCAAAGCAAATCCATGGGGGAAGAGCTGTGGGGATACTGACCCCGTCCCTGCTGTCTCCAAATCCTGGCTCTGCATCGTGAGGGATGCAGCCCCAAGGAATCCCAGAAGCTTCCAAATTTTGGAGATAATTTTTCCCACCAGGAGCCTGAGCAAGGTCTGGATCTGACGTGGGGTGATGGGAGCTATCGGCAGATGCAGGAGCATCCCTGCCCGTGAGCCTGATGCGTGATCACTTGCAGAGGTGCTCACCATCTCCTCCGAAAAATTTCAGCTTGAGTAGAGCTGGATCTCATTTCCATCCTCTGCTCTGTTCTGTGGCCAGGAGACCTTCCCAGTGAAATTCCTCCTTTTTACGGCCCATGACTCCAGCTGCAGGAATGATGCTCAGAAACAATTTAAAAATAAGGGATCTTTCAGTCATTCAGAAAGCTCGAGTTTGGAGCAGGGTGCTGTGGTTGTCTCACCAACCAGAGCTGACAACCACTCTCCTTGGATGAGGAGTTAATAGGATGTGTTTTCAGATGGACCTTTTGTACACTTTGGATTGAAGAAATCCTGACTCTCCATAGTGTCTTCAAAGTGGTGAGAGGAGCTGGTCAATGCAGAGAGGTCCCTGCTGGCACGTGAGGCTCTCAAACATCACCCAAACTCATTTGACCAAAAACCATCTCAGAAAGTGGGGACATCAGCTTGGGAAGGAGGAATGACAGCTGGAGTGAAGCTCCTGGACCTGGCCAGATCCAAAGGAGCTCTTCCCTGTCCTCTCCTTGACATCCCTTGCCTCAAGAGCTTCTCTTTGCCATTCTACCCGCCCAACATGGCAAGTGTCAGCACTTTCAAAGCACGAAGGCTTTGAAGCATTGGATTTCATTTCAGTTGGAAATGAAGTTTGGGGCTTCGCTTTACTTTGATTTGGTTTAATCTCAAAAATCTCCAGGAAAGAGAGTGATATTTCTTCTACCAGTCTAAATTGTTAAATTCTGGTAGTATGGAGAAGCAAAGCAAAGGGGGCTGATGTTATCCGTTAGAATAGCCCAGATAGAGACATTATCCTGTTTTTATGAACGCCAAAGGTTGAATTCATATTTACTTGAGCTGCAGCAGAATCTGGCTTATATCCTGGACATTACAACATATTGTTTCAATCTATATTTTTATTAGCAATATTGATAACATTAAAAGAAATACGATACAGGAAATAGCTTATCAACTTCGATTAATTTTACAGTAAGACTTCTAATGAAGATAAAAGGAGAATTTGGCAAAGGGCTGAAGCTAAACGTGTTGTTGGTAAACGGTGATGTGTGGTACCTGCACGTCCTGAGTGGGGCAGCTGGGGAGTCGGCACAGTCTTTACTCCATGGGAGAAAAATAGTTGGCAATCAATTTTTCTTAAAGATCATTAGTTTTCCGCTCTAAGTTTATTAACACATAATGTTTTGCTGCAAGATGGTAGAAAGGAAGATATTTGTATAAACCTAAATTAAGTCTGTTTGTTGTGCACAGCCAGTAGTGCCTGTAGTTAATGCTTCTGCTTTTAAAGCCCCAGGGAAATATCCATAGGGAAAGACATCTGGAATGTTCTTGTTGCGGGGAGAAAAAACCTCTAATTCCAGCACCTGAACCTCAAATCCTGTGAGAGGGTGGAACCTTCCTTGACTCACATGAAGGTGCCTTTAGGACAGAGAGTTTTTGCTTTCAAATGGTCCCCAGCCTTGGGGCATGCAGGAGCTTTCTGAGCTGCAGCCTCTCCTCCTTGCACTCCATCATCCCATATTAATTCTTAGTTTTAACACTGTCTTACGAATGGTTTAGCACTGGAAATGTTGCTCTGTAGCTGAATTCACAGCTTTTTCTTTTTTTCTTTAAAGTTTAAGATGGCAGTCTGCATGGAGGGCATTGTGGTGCCAGTTGAGGATAACCCAGTCCAGCCTCCTGGATTGCTCTGTTTTGTCCTGGTATGGAAGACACCCGTGAAAAAAAATCCCACCCCCAAAATTTTCCAAACTGCGTTAAATGTACAGGGTTTTTTCTGCAGCGCATTTAGCATCCCATCAAAAGCAGAATCTCCAAGGCATTTAAAGTAGGATACGATGGTTAAAACCAGTAAGTGCTTGGGGTGAGGTGGGTACATCCAGAGCAGCATCCGACTGCACAAAGAGATACCATGGTCCTTCCCACGGCGATGCCGACTGGTGTTCAATATTGTGTATTTGAAACCTTGCTGGCAAACGGAAAAAACAATGAGAATCTTCTCCCAAACCTGAATAAAAAAGGGTATTTCTGCTGGTTTGGGGCTGCAGGTCCGTGGTGAAGGGATGCAGCACATCACTCGGATAGATCAGCAGCTGGAGCAAAAGGCAGCAACCATCCCTGGAGCATCATCTGAGTAACAGCAAGAATAACTCTAAGTAACCGTGCAAGTCCATTACTCTTTTCTGTCTTTTGGAGTCGAGGCCCCGCTTTATTTGCAGGCCTGACTGGAAGCAGATGGACCTGTCAGGGCTGGCGTAGGCAGGTGAGCCCAACGGGGCGGACGAGCTGCTAAGTGCTCCCAGCTGCTGGGCAGGGCCTGGAGGAAATTGCTGGAGCTGGGACCCAGCTCGGAGATGAGATCTGGAGCCAGCACCAAGAAGGAAAAAGTGAATTTCTCCAAAAAAAAAAAAAAAAAAAAAAGTTCTCTAAAAACCTGAAAGAGCGAGGCTTTTAAAATAAGAGAAAATATCTGAAAACCTCTTTAGTGCATCTAATATATCTTCAGACTTCAGAGAGCTAGAAACCATCCTGAGCCCCTGCCCCCATCTCTGGTTTTGTTCAGGATCTGCCTCCTTAGACAGAAAATATTACTTTTCCTGGAGGTTCTCCCTTATCGCCGGTGTTTTCCTCTCCAGAAAGCCCTTGAATTTTACTTGTTGGTTTGTGTCATTTGATATATAAGCTCAAAGGGTCCTTTGCAAAACCTGGACTACTTCTTGTACTTAATTGCTACAATAAACCTAAAACTTGGTGCTTTAGGATAAGCAATCTGGGAGGAAATTGTTTGATGTATGGAAGCAGACGGTAGGTCCTCCTTGTGAATGTCACCAAAGGGACACAGAGGAGAAGTGGGTTTATAAATAACTATAAACCCCAGAAATCACAGGAGCTCGGTGAGAGCGGAGCCCCGTTAAGCACGAACAGCTTGCGGTGCAATACCCAACATCTGCAAAAGTCCTTTGCAGCCAGTTTCATTCCCAACAGCCCCGATTGCTGCTCCCAGGCCTGTCTGACACCGGCTTTCCCTCCCCGGGGGCCGGCAGCCCGCGCTTGGCACGGACACAGCCCAGCACGGGAAGGGATGCCCGGAGCTTGCGCTCCAAAATCCGCATCGACGGAGTGGAGGAAAGGTGATTAACAGGTCACAAACTTCTATCCCAATTGCAAGGAAGGTGTTTTTTTTTTTTCTTTTCCTTCTCAAAGTTACTTCATCAAATATAACCCTGTTTTCTCCAGCCCTGGCGGAGGGCAGAGGTTGCTGAGCCGGTGTGGGTGATGCTGCCGCTGCGCCCGGGTGATGCCGTGGCCACTTGCCATGGCTCCGGTGCCTCCCGGTGACGTGGCAGTGAAGAAAATTATGGACTGTGCTCAGTGCATGAACGCCAAGGAATGAGGTATCACTCGTGGCACTACAAAGTGTGGCTCCGGCCGTCGGGTGCTTGTAGCACAGCCCTGGGAGGAGTCAGGGGGATGCATCCCCGGTCCCCAAAATACATCCAGGGGCTGGAGAGCAGCTGCGGCGCCGGCGAATTTAAAACGACGTGTTCGGATGCTGCGACTCTTATTTAGCTTCCTGACCCGTGTTTCCAAAAAGTCACATTTTGTGTGTGTTTTGTGTATTCTGGGAGACAAACAGACGCACAAAACTAAGAAGAAAGAACACGTAAATGTCGCAGAGTCATCTGTTTCCAATAGTGTGTGTTTACATATTAATGTGCAATACAAATTTGTAAACATGAGCATTTGAAACTTTTGTAGGAACCGATACTGGCCTTTTCCCTTTCTGCAGCTTTATTGGAACAGCATGTCCCCCCTGGCCCCAGCCACACGTGTACATCGTTTTAATACTGGATGCATATCAAATGTTCTGGGTGCTTATTTGTTCTGGTCTATCTTGCTATCCAATCCTCGTTTGTTTTGCATAATTGTGATACAAATTATCATCTAATTACAGACCAAACCTCAGAAGATCGAATGTAAACCAAGGCACTTCGATCAGAACAGCTACATGGCTTGCTCACTCTATGGCTTCGCCTTCTCCAGTGGATGTATTAAATTTGGGTGAAACTGGATAGTAAACTGCACTTTGATTAAAAGCATTATCACTGGGGTTTTTTTGTCTCCTTGGTTTTTAAATCAACCCCCTGGTGTCTGAGCACTGAGCCCATCCCCTGCCCCAGTGTCGATGGTGGATGCGGCGCCCTCAGTACAGCCAGTTTTATTTGCTGTGTGCTAAAAATGGGATCAGATATTCCCAAGTAGCTTCCAACTCTTCTTGGGAAAGGTCAAATGACTAATAGCTAAGATTGTTCGGCAAGTTTAATCTTTAACAAAACCCCTTTGATTATTTTCTCCCTGTTTTCATTTAAAAATAGCACCATAATACCGGGTTAATGTTTGTATTATGGTCTAAGTCTAAAGAACTGTGAACTTTTGCAATTGCCACAGGTTTTCCAATAATGTTAATGGGAGGAAATACAAAGTCTCATGAAACTTATTTGTATTTACAGGCACGAGGTCCCTCTTGAAATATTGACCTCGATTCTCCCAGTTTCACCTTTAATAAATAATGACTTATTATCTTGAGTTACTCTCTTGAGTTCTGCCACCTACCTCCCACCAGCAGCCGTTTTTAAAAACACCCCCAGAAAGTAGCGTGCAGGTTGTCCACTATCTTGGGCACATTTTTTCTCATAACACCTATGTTATAGTGTGAGCGATTCAGCTGAATCCATACCATTGCGGGTATGGAAAATGCTCCCGTGTCAGGGATGGTCAGGGAGCCTTGGCCAGGTCTGAGGTGACAACCTGGGAATCAGGACAGAGGCCTGATTTGTTTCATAAAGAACCACCAACATCTATTTTATTTGTCACAGTGATATTTGAATGGATAAATCAGGAGATAAAGGCAGAGGAAATAGAAAGTAACCACAGATTACCCAGCTCTGACGGTGCCGTACTGGTCTCTCATATGGAGCTAATTGGTATTTATACACAGAATCATCTGCCCCCCCACCCCCGGTGAGCACTGGATCCCTGCTGGAGCTCAGTGCCAGCACCCGAGGGACACGGTCACACGTACCTTGCGGGGACCAGGCTCTGGGTGTGTTTTCCGTGCGGCTGTGATCGGAGAGTGTGGTGAAAATTGGGGTCCTACAGGGCCAGGCGCATAGAAGCCCAACCCAATTCCACTGGAATTAGTTGAGCAATCTCCATTGGAGCATATCACCCCAGCCCTGGGTTTGTATCTTCATGCCAAAATAATAATAATAATAATAATAATAAACAAGAATAAGAATAAACAAGGAACTCTGGGAAGCCTCATGCCCAGTTGTGAACATGCACCAAGTAGGAATGAGTTGGGTCCCATGGAAGAGAGGGTTTGCTCAGTTATAGTAGATAGAACTTACCTGATTCAAATTTAAATATCTGTAAAATTAAATATCTGTACTGAAAATATCTATTCTAGTCATTATCAGTCATGTTTTTTCTGGACAGACACTGATCTGTTGGATCACCAGCTCATGGCCAACAACTCCGGAACAGCTTATGCAAGTGCAAATATTTGGAAAATTGGAAGTTACCCATTGCATCCTCCCACGGATCTGTGGCTGATCTGAAGAGCCTTCCAGCTCCCCAAAAGTATAACCACATGTGGGGACCGGCACTCGGTCTCCCAGCCCACGGGGAGCCGAGATCTGCAGCGCTTTGCAGAGCCCATCCCAGTGCCTGCAGTGGACTCACCTCCGGGATCATGGCCACCACGGATGATGAGGGATGGCTTGGAAATAAGGACTCCCAAATGAAAAAAAAATGTTTCTTTTTTCTTTTTAAATAAAAATAGCGAGGTAAACTGCTAAGAAACTGCATGAGAAAGCAGATTTTTCATTTTTTACAGTTGCACAGACCATTTAGCAAGGCAAATGTGGTCCATGGCTTCATATTGGTATCACCGGGAGCCCTGTGAACACTCAAAATTAGGGAAACCAACGTTGGTTGATTTTTAGCAAAGTCTCATGCAAGTAAAAGCGTGACTTTCAGTTATTTTAACAGCTTTTGATATTGCTTATTATTCTTAATTTGTTGTCTGTTATGGATGAAAATAAAACCAGGATTCTGATACCAGTTTTGATTCTTAAACCTGCGCTTAACCCCTATATAGTGCTGTGTTATGTTTGTAAACACAGAGTTCTCTTATCTTAATCCCAAAATGTGGTCGCGTCCAGTCAAGCATTATTTTCAAATCAGTCATATATCAACTAATAAAATTGGCTTCAGGTAAGGACTGAGCATTGATCAAATAAAGAATAAAATCCGTGCCCCAATTTATTGCGAGTTACATTGTGCCCTTGGGAGCTAGAGATTATTTACAGGAATAACAAGAATGTCCACAGGTTACAATAAAACAAACAGAACTTTTGGAAGGGATGGAAAATTTCATGTTTCAGGGCCTGTAGAGCTGTAATTCTCTGGAAAGTATCTACATTCTCCGTGGGACCGAGCCAGAAGCATCCCTACCCCTTCCCTCGGGCACAGGCTGGTGGATGCGATCCCAGGTAGATCTTCGGTGTCCCCTGGGGCTGGAAGTGCAGGGTAGGAGGAGTGTCCTGCAGGGTTCCCGGAGGTATTACATCCCACACAGCTCTCTGAGATGTATTGCCCATGTCCCCAGCATGGATCCAGCTTGCCCTGGGGGAGATGTGTGACCACCCGTCCTCTGTTCCTTCCCAACATGTTGTCAACGCTGGTGCCACTCTGCACTACCACCTCCTGGAGATCTCCGGAGCAGGAGCATGGAGAGAGGGGCTCTTGAGGCACCCCTGCATCAGGTCCACAGTCTCATCTCCGCAAGGTAGGAACACATCCATCTTTTATCCTGTCTTTCCTTACCCCGGTGGCAGATACTTGAATTTACGTCCCAACTCCAATAACCGAGTCAGCAGGGTCCTGGAGCAACAAGGCACTTTCACGTCATTAATTCAGACCCATTAAAGCCGAGAGAACTTGAGAACACTTTCGAGCACTTGGTCAAATATGGCTCCTTTGCTGAGTCAAAGTCTCAAATAGTCCCTTTGAAATCAGTGGAAAAACTCAGGTAGGGTGAGCAGTAGCTCACTAGGGCTTTGAGCTAACTAAAGGCAAGCTAGATAGAAAGTTTCAGGAAAACATATTTGTAGAAATCTTTACGTCTATGTTCTCACTTGAGAGTGCAAATATGAAAAAAGTGACTGTACAGTTTGCTCTTAACCTACAATCAGGACATAAATATCACCAAAAAGTATCAGTCACCTTGCTGGGGGATCACCTCAGACCCTCCACGCTTCCAGATCCTCCACCCTCCCACCAACACCACAGCACATTTGCCCACACAAAAAAAAAAAAAGAAAAAAAAAGTTAAATGCTTAGACATACCACTCCTGTACCAGGCAGTTTTTCATAGTCAATACCTTGCAAGCCCTTGGGTACGGAGGAAGGAAAGGCTTGCTTTACATATCAATGCTTAGAAATATTATATAATTCCACTAAAGGCAATGGTTAATCGTCGGGTGCCAGTTAGAGTGATTACATCTGCCATCTCTCAGAGAAGCTGGAATGCTGTCACTCACTTTGAAATGGCTTGCTGCATTCATCAGTCTAGATGGCACAGAGAAGTTATAACCATACAAGCCATATGGAGGATGTAAAGAACAATTAAGTGCTTCCCGAGCAATGGGACTTGATGGGAAAATGTTTCCAGATGCATGTAATCCATACAGCATTTGACTAGCAGAATTGGGTACTTGTAGACATTGCCCATTTAAGTCTTCAGCTTTAGCATTTTTCAGATTTGTTATGCCGAGGGAAGAGAGTTTTGGCATATCCACCATGAAGTGGGGTACAAGAGGTGGGTTGGTCCCCCCTAGTTTTTCGTGGCTTGGAAAGATGAGAGACTGCTGTCTTAAGAAGCTCGTGGGACAGATCTTGTAGTAGAGGGGCAGGTTGAGGTTGTGTAGGTAGGTCTCGGGGCACGACACGCCGATGTTGCTCGCTGACAAGTGAAACGTAGGAGGTGAGCACGATGGAGAGAGCAGGGGGTTGAGAGGAGAGGGCGTCCCGCCGCTGGAGGTCACCGGCGAAGAACTGGAGCTCCCACCTGAAAATGAAAACAGAATTCATCCAAGCTGGGCTAGCTGCTGTTCACAGCTGAGGAACCCTTGGAGGACTCCTGCTCCCGCTCCGCATCTCCCTGCTGCCGGTGTCCATCCAAGCACGAACCCGCTCCAGAAATCAGCTCCTGGAAAATGGGAAGATCTGTCCATAAATTATTTGTTGTTATTACTTGGCACTTGTCTGAGAAGAATATTCACACGTGTCTAATCCCATTCATTTCACCAGGCCAACTTCAGCTCCAACTTCAGCTTCAGCTCCACGCATACAGGTATCTGCCAGGTCTCTGCCTCGCTACACAACCGATAACCTCCTCCTGTTATACCCACGCCACTGCTATTTTAGTTCCCTTATTTTTCATGCAAATTACAGACAGCTTTTCCCCCTTGTATATAAGAACAACCACAACAAAAAAATGTATTCAGCCTGATGGAGAATTATTTTGTACCTTCCTGCTCACAGGAACTGGCTAATTTAACTCGGCTTCCCGAGCAATTTGAAAGGCACCCTTGGATCCCATAGGTGTCTCCAGAAACCCCAAACGCACACATCATTTGAACATCCTCCTTTCTGAAAGGAATCCACGAACGCTTTCGGGATGTGGTAGAAAAGCGACCCGGGCTCGCTTCACGCGCGCGGGGGCCACCGAGGCCACCGGTGCACAACGTCACCGTGCAGCACCGGCTGTCCCGGGGCAACACCGAGAGCAGAAACTAAGGAGGCAGCGGCTGTTCTGGCACAGGGATGGTGCTCTGGAGCCCTGGTGCTAAACAGATGCTGGTCTCATCTAACGCCATTTAAGAGCTGTATGTCTCTGCTGCACATTCTTCCAGAGGTCCCTTCCCCCAAGCCCTTCTTTTCATTTCTTACCGAAGTCACTGGAAAGGGAAGGGCGGGCACGTGGATCCATTTTTGCTCTGTATTTTTATCTATTTAAATTTAATCCCGATCAACGTACTGCCTTGACGTGGTCTGAACAGACTTTACCTACTCCCAGCGACACAGAATCCGCTGCACGACCGCGTCCCACCCGCTCCGATACCAAACCTTAACAAACCAAGAAGATTTTGGACACGGTGCAGATTAATTTTGCAAACTCCCAGCGAGCAGAGTGCCCTACGGGGTTGGATAACGGGCAGGAGGCACCTATTCACAATAATCCGGGAACGTTTTACGGCTTGAAGGTCTCACCCTTCCCCGCTGATGGTCCTCCCCAGACATACACATCCTGCCATCCTCCCAGGACTCAGGGACTTTTGCTCACGTAAAACGATGTGATTGAGCCCATATTTGCGAGCGCGAGGCAGCAAATGAATCCCTATGCAGCCGGCTGCAGCAGAGCAAAGAAGCATCAGTATTTGCTTCAAGGCATCCCAAGCAATAATATCACACAAATTCCCAAAGTCTGGGAACGGGGATCACAGAGCGGAGGACCAAGCAGCTCAAAGAGCAGATTCTTTCTGCCGTTTCTGCTAGGCTTAAAAATCCCAAGTTTATTGTCATTTCTTTCTTCAGCATACTGTTCCTGCTTGCTTTTAAATTACCTTCCGCTTTGGGGGCTTCGGGGTTTCTGTTTTTCAGCTTTTCTTCAGAAATACAGTTTTACTAGTAGTGGAGTTGGAGATTTTGTTATATTTACATGGGTTCAGAGAATTGACTGTGAAGGAAAGTACCAATTACACTAAGAATAGCAAAAAAAAAAAAAAAAAAAGAAAAATAAAAAGAAAAAGAAAGAAAAATTATCCCAGGAAGCCCTAGAATTTTAGCAT
>JAOXJM010000063.1:2927768-2944318 GCA_026413425.1 Tringa solitaria
TTGGAATGGGATGATCTTTAAGGTCCCTTCCAACTCTAACCATTCTATGATTCTATGAAATATCTGTAATGAGCTGGTAACAATAAACAAAACAATGGAAACACAGAAAAATGCCAAAATGCTGATTTAAAGCGCCGTGCACACATCCACATGCGACCTCCTTTTCATGGGTGGTGTTGAAGGGGCAGAAACTCAGGGGAAAATGGTCCTGGAACCAGCAGTTCTTGGCCATGTAGACTGGAGTGGAAACTTGCTTTATTGATAATAAAAATATAAAGCATATATGGTTAAACTGAAGCAAAAGCAGGCAATTTGTGCATGAAATACTGGCCCAGGTTGCCCAGAGAGGTGGTGGATGCCCCAACTCTGAAAGGATGACTCTGAAAGGTCAAGTTGGACGGGGCTTTGAGCAACCTGGTGCAGTTGACGGTGTCCCTGCTCATGGAAGGGATTTGGACTGGATGATCTTTAAGGATCCTTTGCAACCCAAACCATTCTATGATTCTTTACTGACATTGGGGTTTGGGAGTGCTAACAGAAGGGTTTGGGGATGTTAAAACGGGGATTTGGTGATGCTGACACGGGGATGTTGGGTGGTGCCATCACCACGCACATTTTGGGACGGTCGAGGTTTTATCACACGCCTCGTAAAACATCGCAGCAGAGATCCAAGTCTCCTGGCTGCCATCTTGAGGCAAGACCGTGCTTTTCTTTCGCCTCCAAATCCTGCGTGAGGACAACTTCCCCCCAGCATCGCAGATGTTTTGCTGGATCCGAGTCTCGGTCTGTGGCCCTGTTTCCCTGTGATGCTCATTGCTTGTGAAGTTGAACATGAGCGCTCCCCGGCACAGGCACCCGGGCAGGGGGTTGGAGAGGCAGCGCAGCGGGTGTAAATCTAAAATACTCCAGTTTACTCTTTTCCAGTAAATACTATTTCCTAGTGAATCCCAAAGATGGCACGTGCAGCCCGTCCTGCTCAGCCGAGAGAAAGCAGCGCTGCAGTCGGGCTATTTTTATGATCGGAAAGAAAGATTTCTTTCTCCCTGTTTTCTTTTGCGGGTGCTCTCTAGAGTGATAACATGGAATTTCCTCTGAAACTCGAGCAGGGTGAAGGAAATTAATTTTCTCTCTCTCCTTTTTTTTTTTTTTTTCCCTATATAGAAATTATTTCATATGCCAGAGACAAAGTGCCTGTAAGTTTTAAATTTAACCAAAACTATTCTCAGCAGCACCATTGCCATTGCTGGCACGGGGACAGGATCGACTGAGTTCTGCAGAGGAGGAGAAGCTCTTGCGGTGATGGGCAGCGGGGACAGACCTTGGGCTGGGCTTCCTTCTTTGCAGTTTCTGCTCTGAAAACTTTTACCGGAAAACACAGAAAGTTAATTAATATTCCTGCAGGATGAAGGTGTAATGTTTGCCTCTAAGAGCTGGCGACTGCTTGGGTTTACTTAACTCTGGTTATTATTTAATTTACATTTTATAAAACAATCATTCAAGAGATCGTGTATTTTAAACCATGTAATAGAAATCACAGCGAAAATAAAATTTACCCAATTTAATTTCTGAAATGAGTGATTTCACACTTTTACAAGCAAAGGGAGGAAGGTGCATCAAGAGAATAGTGATAATGGGAGGGTGAGTTAAACCACAGCGACCAGGAGCTGGGGTGTTGCTGCTCTCTGCTCCTATGGCCAGATTTACATCCCGGCTCCTGCTGTACGTTAAAATACCCTAACACATTATTTTGCATTCAGTACTATTTACACTGTTTGGTTTAATATAAAACAAAGGGAGGGAATGTGGAGTCCGTGACCAAGAGTCTGATCCGGAACCGACCAAGGGAGGTTGGATGGGGCTGGGAGAGGAGGAGGCTTATTTCTCCCCCTCCTCCTCCCTCATTCCCTCAATCAAAACCCAGTGAGACATTTGTTTTTTAATCGCCTGTGCTTTTTCTAAACATCAGCAATTTGTGTTATTTTTTATGTTAAACTGGAATATTTGAATAAAATTACTTGTTCACCAAATTATATTAACAATAAATGCTTGGAGCATGGAGTGATAAAAATTATTATAATTATTTCCCAGATTTTTCCTAAAAATATATTCATGTTATAGGAGCTTTTTGGCCAACTCTTCTCTTTCTAATTAAAATGATTCCTCTTTTCTCCCTCCCCTCATTCATATTTTATGTCTTTTGCTTCCTGATTCTGGCTTTGCCAGTGTAAACCATAATTAACTCCATCACATTTAATCACTCAAACAAAAATTTCCATGAAAACACGGCAGGACCAGCCTGAACTTTACTGCCTTTTCCTCTAAAGCTGTATTGATTTTTACAACAGGCTAGAGGAGGTGAAGCCACAGCAATTTTGGGTTATATTTGTCCCAAATCAGTCATCTATCCAAATATTACATTTTGAGGCTCTGTCGGAGTTGGCCACTGACCAGCGAACCTTGTCGCTTGCTCCTTGATTTTTTAATTTAGTGCATTTATTTTCTTTTCTTTCTTTTCCTTACGCTGCAGCCGGTTGTCCTCCTGCCCTGGGAGGGTTTGCTTCGCCCACTGCAAAAACACTCCAGACCCGATCGGAGCTTGGCAGAGAAAGGTGATACGAGGAACACGGGTCTGTAAACTTATCGTTTCCTCTTTTTTTGTTTTCTTTGTCAATCCAACTCCCCGCACCAAGGGGCAGGGCTGCGGTCCAGGGTAGGAGATGGGAATCTACCTCTGCCCTCTGCGAAGTGTTCAACCCCAAGCTAAACCGACAAAATACAGTATTTCCACCTGTCAAAACCCATCGCCTCCCTTTTTTTATGTTTTCTTTCAAAAACTCGTTCTTATTTCCCAAAACGGCCACTTCCGAGGAAATTTAAATAATTTTCCTTTTCTCCTATAATTAAAAAAAAAATTAAACTAATAGAAAATGTTACAATTTATCAAATCCCTGATGTGAACCAGCCTTATATGGAGGAATTTGTGTTACTATTTATTTACTCAACACCCCACGAGTCGCTCGTCCGGGCAGCCTGCACTGGCCAGGGATGCTCCGCCAGCATCTCCCTGGGGTTCACGCCGCAGGAAAAAATCCCAATGGGATTGTTAGAAGATTGGCTTTAGGTTTTAACCATCAGCTCGTCGAAACCTCAAGGTCTTGACGCCCACGTTTGCATGTCTGGAGCTGCGGGGATGGAACGAGTGGGGCACAGGGCAGCTTAATAGCTTAAATACATAGAAAATTGTCAGGATGTGCAAGATACGGAGCCTGCTAAGTGGCCTTGGCTTTGTGCCCCAGTAAAAAGGTTTTTCCTTTCCTGGCCTTTCACAATACCACAATTTTTTTTTCTACTGAATGGAGCCCTGAAAGGAGTAACTCTACACAGAGCAAAATTTTCCAATCCCGGAGCCCTTTGCCTGCCCTTTAACAGCTTCCCTGTTATTTTTGCCCTACGATGAAATATTTTTGAACTGATGAGAACATCCGCTTCTGCCGGGATTTGAAAACTACTGTTTCGCGGAGGGAAACAATCCCTGGTATTTGAGTTATGGACCCAAAACCAGAGGAGACATGCGAGCGTCGGGCTTCCTCCCTGCACCAATAAATGGGGGTGAAAATCCATATGCTGGGAGAGCAAGGACCGCAGCAGGGTCTGCTGATACAAAAACGTACCAGATTTTCACTAATTTCTGAGCAGAAACAATTGTTTCAAACCCTTGGTATGCGAGTTATTTTACTCTTTGCCGATGCGTGGTTTTTTTGGCAACAGGAAAACAGGAAACCAGCTCGGAAAATAGTAACGAAATGGAAACCGAGACTGTAAAGTATTTCGGTCTGGGGAGCTTTCGCTTTTCCGCTACGCGAACGCGGCAGAAGCAGGATTGTAAACCAATTAAAGGCAATCTAATTGGGGAGACTTCTCACGGAGGGAAGCGATCTGGCGCTGCAGCAAGCGGCCAAGACAACACGAGCTCCAGCACCTGCGGAGGTTTATTGCTACCAGAGACGGAGCGGGGACTGGATGCAGATGTGCCCCGGCGTCCCCCTCCCTCCCTTCGGCTGCAGATACGGGAGATGGACCCGTCGTGTCATGCTCTTCCTTAATTATTCGGGAATTTGAGGCAGGTTTTTGATCGCACTAGTAGATATTTTGGAAAGGTTTGGGTTTAAGGCTGAGTCCTGCTGGACTCATTATGCCACACGTGGTCCTTGCACCAGCCCCCAGCGGCTTCCAGCCCAGCACAGGGGGACACTGTCTGATGGCAAATGGGGATAGAATGTAAAAAACACCAAAAAAAAAAAAAAAAAAGGACAGAACAGAGAAATAAAGTGAGTTGGTGGGTTTTCTTGATTCATAGGCACTGGTGAGTCTTCCCAGCACAAACCACCAGGGCCAGATGCTGCTCCCCAGTAAGTGAGAAGCCTTGCAAGTTATCCCTCCTGTGCCTCCTCTCCTCGTTTCTCTGAGGACTGAAACACAGTTAAAGCAAAATAAACCCCCTTTCACCACCCCTGCTGCCCATTCACGTGCAAAGGGACTTTGCCCCTGTTTCTGGTTGGCTTCTCAGCAGTTTTATTTCCATGCCACCTCCTGGATGTCTGTAACGCCGGAGGGAGCCACAGCAGAGCTGAGAGGGTCAGGTTGGGCTTTGCTGTCCCCACCTTCCTACGTGAGCCCTAGTCAGGGCTACCTGTGGGATTTGCTGATCATTCTACACCCTCAGGAACCTTTTTGGCACCCAAACACCCATTAGTCGTGATTTTGCCCATTCTCTTAGAAATACTTCTGGCTGTAACAACTCCTGAGATAAAACATCTCTCTTGTAAGCATTTTTTCCTAAGAGTCCTCTGCAGAGACTCCTTTTTCCCCCTCGGCACACAACCCGGCGAGCACTTACAGCCCACTTTGAATCCTGAGAACTCACCAACAAATTGCTTCCACACTACACCCCGACTTCAAAAATTGTGCAGTACAAGGGTTAACCAACTTAAACGTTTAAAGAGTCATGAAATGGACTGTTTCCGCTTTCCATCTGGCTTTTATCAATTTTAAGTCGGTTTCAGAAATACTGCTACACAATCAAAACACACAATCTCCCTAGTCAGATAATTCAATTTTATAAATGAATTACTTATGTGCCTATAAGTAAATACATTCCTCGGCAGGGAGATATTGACTGCTGTCAATGAAATAATGAAGTCCAGGGGAAGTGGCCGTGGCTGGAACACCGGCCTCTCGGAGATGTCTTTCTGGGGTGCAGTGGGACCAGTGGAACCCCCAGCACCCCAGGTGGGGGACAGGAGAGGTAAGGAGGGGCTGCCCAGCAGGCGGGGACATCTTCAGCCAGCACTGAGGACCATAGCGTGGACTATGAGCAATGTCATGGACACGAAGGGGTGATGGACTTGACTATGTCTATGATTTGTGGTATCCGGGGGAATTGTGTTGAAAGAGAGAGTTGAAAGACCCAACCCAGAGGGATGAAAACTATAGAGGTGAAGGATGAGTTGGATAACAGGAACTGCCTGGGGTAGGCACCAGTTGGGTTTTATCTTGTCTTTTAACCATCAGTTTAATAGGAACCAGGTCATTGCATAAAGTTGCTGGAGGAAAGGCGACCTTGAGCGTGAGCTGATGCTGCCAAGACCTCATACAGAGTTTCCCACCCTGGATATGCGCCTCCTTGGACTAATCCTTCACTGTTTCAATTATTTCTTTTTTGTCTTTTTCCTTTTTTTTTTTTTTTTTCTGACACCATCTGAGCAGTCCTGGCTGATGGGGTCATTTCATCAGGAGCTTTGCATGGTCTTTGGCTGGTGCTTCGTCCATGTCAGCAGCAGCGCATGGGGTTTTTCAAACTCTTCTCAAGCCCCTGCAGCTAAAAGCAGGGTTGTGCTGTGGTGGACATCCATACTGTAACCTGGAACACATTCCCGAGAAATGTGAGGCTCTGCTGAGCACCAGGATGAAAGCACATCTCCTGTGAAGCAATGGCAGGCAACGACCTGGCAACAAAATTCACATCCTACCCAGAACAGACTCAAATGAACACCACCACTGGTCCAGCCAGGGTCTGGAGCACGAGGGGTTCTGGGTTTTACATCAATGCTCACTTCCAGTAGCAATTTCAGCTATGGAAGTGGTTCCTGTTGCTTTGTACATGCTTTATCTCCATTATTTTCTTCTGGTCTCCAAAGAGGCTGGAAGGAGAAGAAGCAACGGGGTCTTGTAGCAAGATCCCCATGGAAAGACCCCGCAGCAGCGTGGAGAGCTCTGCAGAAACAGCTCCCAGAGAGGTGGAATAATTTTCTGGTTTGGCTTGCTTGGATGGGGAGAGATCCCTAGGCCAGCTGAGAAAAGCTGCTACCGCCCTGCTGTGTCCTCAGGTCTGCTCCACGGGTTGGGAGGACCATGGCAGGTCCATCCCTAATCCGAGGGCAAACGGACCTTGAGGTTGCTCCAGCCAAGCACATCCTCTCCCTCCCAGCAAATCCGGCACATTTCTGCATAATAATGCAATAAATCTTCTTTGCTGGGGGGATTGGGAGCAAGGGTGATGTTTGCTCTCTTATGCTGCGAGTCAATTGCTAAATAAATAGAGTGTTGAAAGTCTGGAGAAATTCGGCGACAACTCTTTAGAAGGACAATTTTGGGGGAGGGTGTGGGGTACAAATTGTTACTACAAAATTTGCATTCACATTCTTCATCTGCAAATAATTGTAAGCATCTGTAGTGCCAGTGGGTGGGGGACGGGTGAAAATACACGGGCCCGCTCCTCCGGATTGTTGGCCAAGGTGTGAAAGTTTGGACACTAGAGGGACATGGCACATGCCAGGGAAAAGCCACCATCACACGTACTCTGCAAAGTGCCAGGGAAATGGATTCCTCAAAGGAAATAAGAAAAATACCTAATTAAAGAAAGTAATGAAGTGAAATTGATAAAATGAAATGAAATTAATATAATAAAATAAAATAAAATAAATAAAATAAAATAAAGTAAAAACAAAAACCAGTTTGGTTTTAAATGCAAACTTTGGGTGTGCTTAAATGCTACAAAGCAGACTTGTAGCACTTCTTATCCCCACCCTCTCTTAGAGGGCATCGACCCTCCAGCAAACACAGAAAGCAATACTTTGAAGATCTTTTGCAAATAACTTCTGCCTCCTCATCTTAAAAATGCCAAATAAACAGGGTCCGTTTTC
The DNA here is from genome assembly GCA_026413425.1 of Tringa solitaria. NCBI lineage: Eukaryota > Metazoa > Chordata > Aves > Charadriiformes > Scolopacidae > Tringa > Tringa solitaria. Next base: position 2,934,971 of record JAOXJM010000063.1, read on the forward strand.
TCTTTTGCTCCTTCTTTTGGTGCTGGCAAAAAAAAAAAAAAAATCTTTGATGCTCAAGTCGTATTTTTTCATCTGAGAAGCTCTATGGGTGCTGACAGCTGACAGGCATTTTTACAGCCGTTATGCATTTGGAGGGTAATATGCATATTTTGGCACTTTCCCGTGGAAGGGAACTGAAGCACGGTCTTGCCAATAGCCCACTAAATTACACCTCCAAAGATTATTTTTTTGCCTCATGATGGCTAGATTCTTTTATTATAATGTTGCAGGAAAAACTGGCAGAAGTACAGTTCGACATTGCCCGAAGAACAGCTTCCGAGCAATCAGCTCTCTGCAAAGTTCAGGAGGTCCCTATTTTCATGGCGGAAGTGCTTTAATCAAGATTAATTTTTTCCAGTTTTCAGTAATCGGAGCTCTTCCTGAGTTTTCCTCAGCTCTGCTTTAGGATGAAATTATCAAGTTTCCATGGCAATTAACAGAAAGTTTGAGCATAAGGATCGTTCTGTACAATGGATGGCAGGGAACAAGTGACATTAGGTTGGAAGATCTGCATGAAGGATCTCTACGTGTTCCATAAAATGCGTCACTTTGCAATGTGTAATTTTTATCCAAGGCATTGCTGACCTCCAGATGGTCATGAAAATCTGAGTTCTGCTTCTCATGTGATGCTGTGCTGATGAAAATTGGAGCCCTGCTCTCAGACCCTGCAGTCCATCAATAAAACTGAGAAGGATTAACAGAAGAAAGCAACTTTGACCCGGATTTAGGCTTTAGCTGAATATCCGCCAAATCTCCTTTACCTTCAAGCCACCTGGTGGCACAGCCCTGGTGGAAGCCACCAGCGTGGGCTGAGCTTTGCAGGTGATGGGGGAACAGCCGGGGTGCTCACCCCACCTTGGGCTACAGCCACCATGGTCTCTCCGAGGTGGGAACGGGTACTGGGAGATGTGGGGCTGCCGCTTAGGAAGTCCTCTCTGTTGACTTGGTGTCTGAATGTCCCCTCTGGGAGGACCTGAAAAGGTGGGTCATCTGCCATGTACTCCCACCCCCAAAGGGGAGGACCCTGAGCTTGGCAGCAGTGGGGAGAGGGAACGGGGGACTGAGGGAAGTGGGGAAAGGAGTAAAGGAAATAAAAGCGATTTAGTAAATGTAGAGATTTGCAGAAGCTTGCACCAAAGCCAAAAGGACTTTCCAGTTCTGAGCTTGGCAGTTCCTGGGTGGAATTTTTCTTTGCTAGAACATGGAGAGTCCCAGGGGCTGTGAAACAGCTCAGGAATCCCAGGAAGCTCATGACCCACCTGGAAATGGGATCCCCCAAAGTGCTGTTGATTATCCACTCCATTATTAAAAGTTTTGGTCACGCTGAGGCGGCAGAAGCAACGGCATGGTGCAGATAACGATGGACAGCACAGAATGTTTTAGCTGAATGACTAAACTGCCATTGGGAGTGGTTGGCTCATGCCTGGAAAAGCAGATGCATTTGGGATCCCGCTGCCTGCTCGCATCTTGGTGGTGGTTTCCAGAAAATGTGGGAGAAAAGAGTGGCCACTCCGTGGTTACACGCCAGAGCCCTCCTGGACAGGCAGGAGCAGATGAGGTTGGGCTTCTCCAGCCTTTGCTTTGCCTGGAGGGGAGACAAAGCCAAAGCAGGGCAGGAGAAGGGCAGCTCCAGGCAGTGGCCCGAAACCAGAGGCTGTCTGTGGGGTCTGGGTGGAGAAAGGCAGAGGTTTTGTCAGCTGTGTTCCCCGTGATGCATATTAAAATACAGCTAATGGATCAGCAGGGGGTTCCTCTCCCTGCTGGGCTCTGTTGCTGCCGAGCCTGAGAGCACCCCGATCATCTTCTCTGCTTCTCTGCCAGCTTTAAAGCAAGGGCTTAAGCCATCCCCATTCCAGCAAATCCTGTCGAGTGGCAGAGGTGTCCACAGGATGGCGGGGAGGGAAAGGAGAGGATGGGGAGGCTTCGCTGGGGCTGCAGCTGCTGAAGTGATGGTGGGGAGGCAGTTGCCCATAAATAATGCACCCTCAGGTTGGGAAGGAGGACAGGGCAGCCCGAAGAGGTGCCTACCACTAAATCAAATAGGACAGCCCTTCCCACTCCGCCCTGGGGAGCAGGAGGGGATGCTGAGTGTTTAAAATTGCCGGTGATACCCCAGGAAAAGCAGCACCACAACACCGACCCGCGCCCAAACACCATCCCATCAAACCCAATCCCCCTCCGACTCCGGCAGGGACTGACCCCTGCCCCGAGCAGCCCTGTCCTGCGTGGCAGCTGGAGATGGGATTTAAAACACACGTGTGCATCCAGAGCCCTGGGAAACAACCCCTAATTCTGTTACAGGGCTCGGCTACTCGTTTCTGAAGCTGATGAACGAACACGATAGAAATATTGAGAGGGGGAACGTACAGGAGCTTGGGTTGGCAGAACATGTGCTGCTTCGGTGGGGTTCGGGTCCTGCTGGTACCCTCCATGGTCCTCAGCAGTGGCAGAGCTGCCCCAGCTCCGCAGCCGCTTACGCAAGACGCAGGAGGAGTCTGCGTGGGTCTCTCGCTCCCTTTCCTGATGCAGCATCTGGAAAGGAGGAGAATTGCTGCTACGTGACCAGCGAGCCACGGAGAGCAGCTCGGGAGCCAAGAGGGAGGGCAAAGAGTAGAACAACTCAGCATCTACTGCGGGATTAGAAAATAAATTCAAGGAAAAAGCTTTGCGGCCGTCCGCTCAGGACATCAGGCGTTTTGCCTTTGCGAGACATTTCGAAATAATCACTTCCCTCTTTTAATGCAAGTTAAATTATAAATTATAAAAATATAAATTATAAAATAAAAGCATTTTGCATGAGGACGTCTGCCTTCGCAGCAGTCTGTGGCAAGGCAGGAAGGTGCTCAGGCTGATTGTAGCCTCCAGGTGATGCTGTTTGCCCCAGAAAATGCCCTGAGTGGGGTTTGGGGAGAGGAGGGGGGGATTGCAGGCAGGGTGACCATGCCCAACACAGCCCCAGCTCCCCCTGAGACATGACCAGCAGTGCTGGGCTTTGGCACACCTCCTTTAAGAACAAATATTATTTAAATGCCCACGTGTCTTTCTTTTCTCTTTCCTTGAAGGAAATGGTGTCCCCTGCCGCGGGAGCCACCTGCGGATGCAGCCCCAGCCCCAGGCTCAGCCCGTGGTGGGCTCTCCCCAGCCATATGAAAGACATCACCCCCCCTCTGCATTCAACCCGGGATTGTGTTACCCTGTAGTAATTCACTTAGAGTTAGCAAACAATAAATCCTTGCACAGTTGGTTGAGAAATCTGGGCTAAGAAGGTATGGAAGTGTATTATTAAATCCAAATGGCTCTACAGCCCAAGCCTGTCTCGCTCACTTCTTAGCAAAATTAACAATATTACGGGGCATGATAAAGTGCAGGGCTGTAATTGCTGTTCCCCAAGTACACCTTAAACAAAGTGATAGCTTTTTCGGTGAGGTTTTTAGCCTGATGCTAAACTGAAATCTTCACTGTTTTTCTTCCGTTTCAGTGTAACTCCTTAAAGTCCTGTCCCTTTCTGTCCAGGGTTGCTGGTGACAGGATGGTGGCTTCAGAGCAAGCCTGGGGCTGCCCCTGACACCGGTACCAATCACAGCTTTGTGAAGCAATTTGGAGTAGGAGGCTGCAACCTCTGTTGCAAAACGAATCCTTTAAAAGGTGGATTTCAGACGACAGCACGAGCTTTAAGACACGCTCAACAGGTATCGTGCAGGTGGGACCACGAGTCCCTCAGCTTCCAGATGCGGGATGCTCAGAGGTGTCTCCTCGATTTCTCGTGGCCAGGAAGAGATGTGGGAGCCAGCCCTTGGTGGGTCCGTTCCTCTCAGCCAGCGTCATGCTCCAGTGAGCTGCTGCCACCAGTGAGCTGTAATACAGAACGGAAAAGAGCAGAAAGCCGCTAAGTCTTGACATTTGCCCCTTATCATCAGACATTTGTGCTGGCTTATCACTATCTGTTCATCTCCCAGCTGAGCTGCTGGCTGTGTCACTAAGCAGTAACCTTATCTGTTCAGCCTGTCCAAAAATAATTCGGGTTCAGGTCAGCACAAAGACAATAATATTTTGGCCTTTGCTTCAGAGGGGGATAAAGACTCAAGGATGAAAGCTCAGTGACTATGTTGGCTCTGACTTGCAGTGAAAATGCCTGTTTGTCTGACTTGCTCTTCCTCATCTATGTCTGCGTTTCAGTCACACAGACACAATCAGTTCCCTCGGCCTGGATGACTTATTTAAAGGCTGAGGGTCTGCCAGGAGCCCGGTGCAGCCCCCAGAAACCATCACAGCTCCTGATGAGGTACCACCAGCTCGAGTGGAGTGACTTACTCAAGGTGGCAGGGGTGTGAATCCCAGGCCTGAGCACCAGGGCTTCGGTAACAGCTTTGCTCCGCAATGTCAGAGAGAGAAACGAAAGAAAAAATATGAACTAGCTCCTTGCTTCCACATTTTCATGAAATATTCTGGTTCTGCTGACACATAATGACTGAAAAATATGAGTCAAGGTGATCAGTCCTGTAAAACACCAGCTTTCTGCCCAGACCTCAATCCGTGCCCCATCCAGACTTGCTAAGAGGCTTGGAAGGATTTAGGTAACTTTTTAAGATCTGTTTTTGCCAGCCTTTGTGTCTTTTGGCTTGGCTTAGGTCCAGAAGGAGCCATGATGAAGGCACTGGACGGAGCGTGTGTTTCCAAGGATGATGGCGAAAGGATGTGGCCTCAAGTTTGTTTGCCAGCTTTTGGCATAAGTAGCCCGTACCTGCAGGCTGAGGAGCTGCACTCTCAGCTCCCAGATGGCACCGGGTCCTTCTGCACACATTTATCATGCAAGGAATTTCACTCACGTCAGAAATCCCCAGGACTTTTGTGGGTCATCCTGCATGAGCAAGGAATTTCACTCACATCAGAAATCCCCGGGACTTTTGTGGGTCATCCTGCACGAGCAAGGCGGCCTGAACGAATAAATGATTGTGGATTTGGGATGTCACCGAGGTGGTCGCTGGGATTCTGGGATTTCTGGGAATCGGGTTCAATCCTGATGTGGTGACATTCGTATCGACCGAGTCACGTCATGGCTGATGCCACTCCAGTGTGTTTTTCATAGAAAACCTCTATATTGTGGGTTGATGCACGTGGTGCTGGGTTTTCTATCTGTAAGCCATTGCTTTGTGCAGCTCCGTTCTGCAGTGCCTCTGGCTCACACCTGGCCAGCCCCCCGAGCACCTGAGTTATTTTAAACATATGGTTAAAGCCCAATCTCCCTTCAGCAAAGCACTGATGCACATGCTTCACTTTTAGCTTAAATTCACATTCTTAAATCGATGGGGACATTCAATCAATGGGATTTTCTCCTCCGTAAGGACTGTAGGGCCAGAATTTAATAGGGAAAGTCAGGGGGGTTTCTCCTAAAGGCTTAGTTTATAAAAATGAATATTATAGCATTGTTTTCAAGCTTATTAACTGTGTCATACTGTTATTGCTTTCAGTCATTTTTTTAGAAAACAAATAAACAGCAAGTATTTGTCAGTCTCAGCAATAAACTATAGTGGCAGCAAACTTAATCTGGTGTTAATTAGGCTTGTGGAAAACTAAATCAAGCATCAGAAACCACAGATTATTTTAGGCTTCCTCTAGCATAAACACAAAGGCTTGAGGATCCATAACATATTATTTTTGTTGACAGTTTTCCACTTTTCCCCCAATTTATTTCATGTATTGGATAGGCTGCTCCTTGATTGCTTTTAGCTCTGTCTTCTTTTGGCCTCGGTGTGGCAGTTTGTTAATCCTTCCTATTTTTGTGTATTTAAGCAGGATTACAAACTTCAAATACATTGTAAAAGGAACCTGTATACAATCTTTCAAAATCACTTAAGTGGGCCAATGACAGAAGTACCAGCCTTGCAAGCAAATACAGAACATTTCGGAAATCATCCACAGTGTTTATTTATAAGCCATTTTTAATTACTCAGCAGGAATGAATGAAAGAACTAGAAAATGGGAAACGACAGAGGGTTTTGCATTAAGTTACAGCTCATGGAGAACAAGGGAGTGATCACTGTGCTTTCAAGTCTAGATGGTTTTGGTTGATAATTATGCCCTGCTGGTTTATCAACAAGCTAATAAAATTAAACTGCGACCTATTTTGCAAATAGCACCGGGATCTCTTGAAAGGCTCCACAGGGCACAGAGACGTAGCAGATGTCTCCATCTGGGGAGCAGCAGGTAAAAAAGATGGGTAAGTCACAGAAAACTCACTGAACGATGAATTTAGGGCCACAGAGGCTGAGAGAGCTCACTCAGACACAAAGTCAAGATGAGGGTGCTCACGTTCACCCCCAGCAACCGCAGCCGGCAAGGTGGAGCTGAGTCAAGGACATCGCGGGAGGCGAGAAGAGCACGCAGAGCTCCCTAATCTGTATGAAACGGGAACCATGAAGCTTCAGAGCAGGGCTGCAAAGAAAATGGAGATGGCAGTAACTTGGTCAGCAACCATCAGGCTGCTGAGCCGTAACGTGGTTGGGATTTCTTCAAGCTCCTTCCCAAGCTTCAGCCTCCAAAGCGATCCTTGCACCCGTGGCTGGAATTTGTGGCAGGTGCCACTCACTGAAGGACCATCTTGCCAGCAAGTTTTCTTCTGGGAAGGGTCACTAGTGTGGTACTTTAAAATAAGTGCAGACACAGCAGTTATTCAGGGATTTCAGCAGCTCCCAGGTGCTGGCTGTAGGCTCAGGAGCAATTTGGTGATGCTGTGACACCATACCGAGGACAGGGACAGTTACAGAAAGCAGCTTGAGCAAGTTTGGGGTGGTGGGTTTCCTCCAGATACAGGACCTCCTGTCCCAACAGGAAAGACATGCCCTTGGAAAAACTCTCCCTATTCCCAGCATCAAACCAGAGTGTTTTGTGGATTGATCCCAGGGCCGAAGTGACGGAGCAGGCACACGAAGTGTTGGTGTATGTCAAAGTGTCCCTGGAGCTGCATCCCTGGGACCTCCATCGCTGCAGCATCGCAAACACAGGAATTCAAGGATCAGTAAATGGGCAAAAAGCATATAAAATTCCAGTTTACATGAGACTGATGAATAATTCATCAGTAACAAATAAAAGAAAAAAAAAAAACCCAAACGTGAAAGAAACTCAATCTCGTTTCTAAAATCCCAACTCAGCAGATAAAGATGAAGAGCAGCACATTCCCACCAAGCATGAGATAAGCCCACAAAGATTTGTTCTGACCATTAAGGCACAAGGATGGGAAATCTCTTACAGATGACGGTGGTTTACTCAACAGCTTGAACACATTCCTTGTCTCGTTATTCAGCAGCGAAGCTGGAGGTCAACCTGTCCCAGATGAGCTGACGTGCTGTGCAGACAGATGGAGCAAAGTTCTCCACAAGCTGCTGCGACCGGCTGGGAGAGCACACTGGTTAGAAACCAAAATTCAATGCTTGCCATCCTTACATGTTTTATTTATCATTTATAAATAAGTGTATGGTTCTGACAAGTGCCATTTAAAGCTTGCTCATTCCCAAAAGTAAGGAGTCAATATTGTGACTCCTTGTTCAATGAGTTTTCCTACCAGGCTGGAGGGTGAATGAGATTAGAGCCAACAAATCCAGGAGGAATCCCAGCTTATTGCCTCTCAGGAGGGGCAATGGCCACCCTCACACTGCCAGGGCACCATGGTTTCTCTTCTGGCTTCCTCCAAGTCCTCTCCTCTCCCCTCCCCTCCAGCATCACCTGAACCAACTCCAGATGGGATTCATCAAGGTCTCATCCATTACCAAAGATCACGAGCGCAAACATCATCTGAATGTTCAGATGTATCTGGGAATTTAAAAGTTAATTTAGCATATTTAAAGGTTTTCAAGGCCAGAGGAAAGGTCAGAAGTACCCACATGTCCTTCGCACATGCACACCATGTCAAGTCCATCCCTCCGAGCAGCCACCCCAGAGAGCTGAGCCACTGCCGTGACTGCCTAAAAAGCTGCAAAAAGTGATGCAAACAATATTTTTGGAGATGTATATGCAGGTGCATGCTATGCTCACCTGTCATCTGGATAAGACCACGAGTTCTGCTTGGCATATCTGTAGGGAACAAATGTGTGAGCGCGGGAGAATGTGCTAACAGGAAAGACAGAGGCTGCAATGCCACAGATTTAGCTAAAAAGTGTTTTATCCGCAATTCCCACAAGAAAGTGCAAGACAGAGCAGGCTGACAGAGCAGGAGAACTCCAAGGGCTGAGGGCTCTGCTCCAAACCCACCACGAAGCACTAACATTAAATCTTTTTTAATGACACCCAAAGGTGAGCTGTAAAAGCAGGGGGGGGTTCCTCTCCTGTCCCCTGAGGGGTGCAACACCATCTGCCCGGATGGAGCACACTGGGCTCCCAGCACCCCAGGTGCTCCGGGAACACCCCGAAACCACACACCTTTTCAGCCCTCCCATCCTTTCCAGTCGCACAGCTCTAAAGCTGTTCCGATGCCCCTGTAGATACACAAGCTGCTTTTCCTGCTCACGACAGTATCACAAAGCACGTGGGGGATTTTCGGGCCCCTCAGCTGTTTCTTACTTTGTCACGTCTAACCTTAACCCTGCAGTTTCAAATTCATAGCTATTAGGCCGGAATAATTAAAATATCCCTGCTTTTTTGTTTAGTTTTCTTTAACAAGACATTCTGTCCAATGTAAGTCCACACTAATGTAGGCTTTTTTGCATAACGATTTCCTCGGGTTATTTTTAAAAGCCATTTAACATTTATGCGCAAACGCTGAGCAACGACCCAAACAGAACAGCATGTGCAGTAATTCCAGGGTAAAAAAGACAGGGTTTTTCCTCACATAGCCAAAACTCGTGTTTCTTGTTGACAGCAGCTGAGCCAGGAGAGGTGCCGTGCTCTGGCTGATTGTGCAAATGTGCGTGTGTGGTGTTTGACTGTGGGACGGACGCTAAAGGAAAGACCTAGAGGCCTGGGCAAAGGGTCCAAAAGAAGTTAAAAAAAAAACGACAGTGAGAAAACCCCCAAACCCATATGTTTTTAGATGAGCAGCTCCCTGCCACCCCCTCCCTGTCCACGCCAGGACAACTGGGCAAGGCTAGCAGTTCTGGAGAGTGGTGCCAGCTGAGCTGTTGTGAATGGGAGCTGTGCATTCCTCTTATTAGACCTTTACATGTGACATTTTAGCTTGTTTCTAAGAGATTTCTTACGGCAACCCCTGTTCTTGCATGCTTGACTTAGGGTTACAGAATCACAGAATCACATGGAGTTGGAAAGGACCTCTGGAGATCATCTAGTCCAACCCCCTGCCAGAGCAGGTCCACCCAGAGC
>JAOXJM010000063.1:2948625-2958722 GCA_026413425.1 Tringa solitaria
CGTGGTTCCACTGGGAGAGGCTGGGAAGAGAACAGGGACCTTGCTGTGGCCACCCCGGGGGCAGGACCAGGCAGGTGTCCTGCAGGAAGCTGGAGGACGCCACAGGTCCAGGCGTTGGGTAATCCCAACCCAGCAGCTCCACCCTTGGAGAGGTCTGTGTCTTTTATAGATAAAATGCCAACGCCCTTCCGTGTGGTTTCTCGTACCAGCTCCTTTTTATGAAAAAAAAACCCAAACCAAACCCACAAAAAACCCAGTTGAAAATAATTTCTTTGCCTTTATCTGTTTTCTAATGGCAAATGTCAGTACCTCCTCAGTAAGTTGGGGACTTGAGGAGACAGTGATGTGCTCAACTTGAGGACACTGAGGATACTTCCTTACCGTAAACAAGGCTCCAAAACCGCCCTCAGTCCAACACTGCCTGGTGGCTGCAATAGCTTGCACGAAGGGTCAGAACAGGTATCTGAGGGGCAGAATAATTTTGGAGAGCACTGGATTTTACATTACAGCAACACTTCCTTCCCTCTTCCCCCTTCCCCTAAGTGCTGCCCTGCACCAGCTTTCCTCTTGTGCCACTTGTTCTTCTCACCTCCCCAGGATCTTTCCCGTGGCCAGCAATACCCCAGCCCCTCCTGCCTTGCTCTTCAGACCAATTAAAACACAGAGAACAACTTCATTACAACCAACCTTCATTACGAACAACCCGTGCAGTATCTTTGGTGGAATGACCATTTCCAGTGTCTGCCTGATGGAAACCAGGACTGAGGCTGCACCTTATCCTCTCAGTACAGTAATTGAACAGCAACTGGCCTCAGTTAATATTATTTTTCAATAAGTCTTGAAATGAACCAGACACAGTTCTGCTAATTAAAGTGAAAAAGCAGCTCATCCAAGAAATGGAAGCAATGCTCTCAGCAAGCAATTCCAAGGATATATCTATTTGTTATAGTCTGCGTGTTTATTATTCCCAGGAGGTTGTACAGGATATAAGTGGAAGAACTTCTAATGCTGTCATTAATTTCCGTGGCATCTTTTCATATCAGCAAACTCATTCCAACTCTGCTGAACGAAAGTAGCTAAATTTCAGGAAAGTGGTGATGCACACTTGTCACAGGGTTAAATCTGGATTCAAGACGGCATCATCTCCAGGCCTCCAGCATATGGCACAGAGTAAAGGGGACACAGTAGGGGAGATCGTGTCCTTCACTAATGGGAATATTCACTTGGGAAGGTGGAGAAGAAAATAACCTAGAAATAAGGTCGTCATTCTCCTGAGGCCCCATGGGGAAGTCAAGACTGAACTAATTTTCCTGCTGAGCATAACAGGCATGTGGACTCCTCTTCACATGGAAGCAAAAGCAGCAGGCTGCCAACAGTAGAAGCAGCTCGAATCCCTTTGGAAAACACTAGAAATCCCAGGAGAATAGTCTGTGAAAAGTCCTGAGCCCTTTGGGCAAATGGTCCGGTGGGAATTCCCAACACACCTACTTCGAGATTATTGTTGCATGAAGCTGGGACACAATTTAGTTCCTAGTTTATCCCAGCATTACCAAAAGATGTAATGTTGCACCATGACTGTCGAGAACTGTGTTTCTCTTGTGATGCAATCCTTAGAGAAGTGGAAATAAATACACTGCTGCCTTGGCATGGTTCCTTCTTTAGGGCAACTGCATTGCCACCTCCAAGAAATGGGCCCGAGTACTGAAACAATTGACACTAGAAAGAGCTACTAAAATTTGCAGAAGAACAGAGATTTGTTTACTCAGATAAAAGGGTCATATTCCTGGAAACCCTTCATCCTATACGCTCAGTTGCATAGCAAAGGAACAGCCCAGAGTTAGAACTAGGGCAGTGGGAACATGATCTCCTCCACACCATTGGAGTTAAGAGACCTGAAGGTATGAAAGGAATGGAAACGGTGCCAAGGAGTAGAGCCAACACATTCCAACACGGGACTTTGGGTGTAAATATTCCGATCAGCCCATAATACAGTTGATTTTTATTTTTTTAAAATACTAATTAAACAAAGCAGAAACTCAGAACATTTTACCTAATCACTATGTCCACTGTGGTGGCCTGGCAGAGTGGCCGATGGAAAGAGCAGCAGAGCCTCAGCCCAGAGGGACATGAGTAACTTCTGGGCCAGCAGAAAGCCCTGAGGTACAGGTGGGAAAAGTGGCAGATCCCGCACGTGGGTCAGGAAAAGCCCCTGCCCTTGTACGGGCTGGGAAGCTGCTGGGTGAGGAACAGCCCTGCTGGAAAGAACCTGGGGATTACAGCAGATGCCAGGTTGAACATGAGCCAACAGCGTGCTCTTGTCTTCAGGAAGGTAAACCACAGCCTGGGCTACATTAGGATGAGGGAAACTATTACCTCCTTCTTCTTACGAGACCTGGAGGCTGTCATAGGTGCAGGACCCTTCTGCACCTCAAGAAGGACATAGAGACACCAGAGAGGACCCAGTGAAAAGATAACAAAATAGTCAGTGGTCCAGAGTGAGACCTGACCTACAGCGAGACCTGCTGGAGCTGGGTTTGTTATTCTGAAGAAGGGTGACCTAAGAGCTGCCCACAACTACCTGAAGGGCAGTTACAGAGATGCCAGAACCAAACTCGTGTCAGCAGTGCCAGAAGACAGAAACAAGGTGCAAAGGCCACAAATTGTGGCTTGGGACACACAGGTTGGACATTAGGGGAAAAAAATCAGTAGAAGGTAGTGTAGTACCGGACTAGGTTACCCAAGCAGGTTGAGGAGTCTCCATCCTTACTGTTTTTCAAGATTCAGCAACACAAAATCCAACCTAATGTTGGTCGTAGTCCTACTTTGGAGGATGGACTAAAAGACAACAGAATTCACTTCCGACAAACATTCCCATGTTTCTGTGAACTAAAATTCAGGGCAATGCATGTCTTTAACATTAACTTGGTGAGATCAATATATCCTGAATTCATTCTTTCTTTCTTTCTTTCTTTCTTGCTTTCTTTCTAACTGGGGGGGCTTCATAAAAAAGTGCAATAGAAGAAAACTATCATCCTTTAGGGACTTCTTAATTCCACTCCTTCAAAGCGCAAATGCTTCTCACTCTGCTGTCTGCTGGAGACCCAACACATTCAAAAATAGCATCACATGGGGTTCCATCAAAGACTTCTAATATCACCAGGTGTCTCCTCAGCATGAAGAGATTTCTTGGAACAGCAAAATAAAGTACCGCAAGTTATTTCCCGTATCATGATGTGGTATCTATCATATGAACAGAAAACATGTTCTGCGGCAAATTTTGTATTCTGTAAAAATGGTGTAGACAGTAGATTTGCTTTCCCTTAAAAAAAAGGGGGGGAAAAAGCCATCTTCTCAAAACTAATACATTTTAAAAGGTTAACAATTTTCTTAGGATCTGTTTTGACAACATATTTCCCATGTGGAATAAACTCAGTCTGTTTATGTATGTGCTTGTGTCTGTAGGAACCCTGGGGTGTCTGATCATGCTTCTTCCTCTCTGTGCCCTGGAGAGGAAACTCGTGTGTGTGTGTGTGTGTGTGTGTTTGTGTGTTTGTGTGTGGATGATCACAGGCTTCTTCCGCTCTGCATCGCAAAGAGGAAACGCAAGCTGGGCTCCACAGCCCTGTGTCCTACAGAGCCAGCTTCCACCGTCACCCAGGGGCACACTTTGTTGGGGTTTTGCCTCTCGGAGCTGTCGGTCCCTTTGCTCGCAGATAAACACCGCAACAGGATACGGCTGTCACCTGCTCCGCTCCTTAACAGCAAATCTGAACCCTCTCCCCCAACTTCTCCGACAACCTGCAGGAAAAAAAAAAGAAAAAAAAAAAAAAAAGAAAAAGCAACAAATCTCTTTAACTGACAATATTTGAACTCTGGGCTGCTGTTAGGACAGGTGTTCTGCGGTATTTCTATTTTTGACAGTGTAGGCTTCAGGCAGATGAAAAGGAACACCTGTATTCTAAAAAAATGCCCATAGGAGTAGAGGAGGGTGAAGGCTGGTTCATTTCCCGTAAGTGCTTCTTTTCTTGAAGGTTCACATTATTTCATAAAGTAAAAGAAGCAAAAGGGCAGTGTAACTGATGGCAAAAAATGGTAATGTATTCTTTCTCGTAGCAAGCACGGGGGTGATTTTTATTAGCATTAATGGGCTGAAGTTCAGTAGGTAAGGTGATACAGTAAAATATTTTGTTCTTTAAAGTTCTTAGAAATTATTTATATTGTTATGATATCTAAAATACACACTTGCTCTTATCTAGATGGAAAACTGACAGAAAGTACAGAGCTATTTGCAGGAAAGGTGCCTCTATAATTTTCTTATAGCTTTTTTGCTAACTAGGTACTACCAGTTCCAATTCTGATATACCCCTGCGTGATTAACAAAACTCTGCTAAAGCCCTTGAAAGATTCACCTGTGATTTTTAACCCCAGCTCCAAACCCTTCTATAGCCTCTTACCGCAGTGCTCAGACTGGGTGCCCAATTACATCATCCTGTGAATAAGAAAACTGTCCAGCTGGAATGTTGTCTCGCTATAAATCCTTTATTAATGTCATATTAACAGGTAGAGCTACTCAATACGCAAGGACATGCAACACACACGGATGTAAACAACCAGACCAAACCAGAGCTCTCGTTTCCTTGGCTTCTTTCAGAACTGGTGTCTTCACTGGAAGCCTTAATCAATGTTTTAACCCATGATGTGCCCATGAAGAAATCATTTTCGTAGCTCAGGAGCACCGTCCCTATAGGCGTTATTTAGATGAGGCCAGAACAGAGCTGCCCTTGTGTGCACAGCCGTATCGACACGTTGCGAAGTAAAAACCCCACATAACAAGTCAAACAAGCTACACCAGTCACCGCACAGTTCTGACAGCACATTGGGAGAACTCTGCCAACCCAGCTCTGTGGGTCTGGGAACATCTTCCCACAGCCACAGCTTGGGCTTGGCTCAATTGGTAGGCAAGCACACGCCGAGTTCAGCACAGTTTGGGGCAGAAGAGCCAAAAAGGATGTACCTATGCCCATGCTCGTCATTAAACTAAGTTCAAACAATGACTGTGGCCAACATGGGGTCATCTGGCTGCCATTGAGAAGAGGTTGGCCACAGCGGCGATGCCCGCCGAGCCCCGGGTACAGGTGGGGGCTCTGTGTCTCTCTGAGAGATGCCAACCCCCCACAGCTCTCACCCACAAGCAGAGATTAGGACACGGAGAAGATGCCAAGGATGGAGGGGTGGGGTTAACCCCAGTACTTTCCCATGTAGGGTGTCTAACAAATACCAGCCCCTTATCAGCCTCCTGGCTCTTGCTGAGCCCGGGGGGCCGTGGCCCGGCAGCACGTTGCCACCGAGCAGGGCAGCGAGCGGAGCCCACCGCGCCAGAGGGAGAGTCGCTGCGACATGCCACCCATAAGGGTGGCTTTGGGGGGAAGTGTGCCTGAAAGGAGAAAGGGGGAACTCGAGATGACACCCCTCAATGCCAAGGTAAACATTAATCTGCATCCAAAAATGCCTATTTAGTCAGTTCACTAGGAGACAGTTTGAGCTTTGAGTGTTTATTGGTTTTCCTCTAATTTTGTGTTGAGCAATGCTTTTTTAGAGCTGCCAAGGCTCTGGGTTCCTAAGATATCTCTGGTGTAATTCTGTTTCGCCTCACTGCAGTTACACAGGAGGTGGATTTGGCCCTTTAATCGTTTGGGGATTGCTGACCACTCTTGGGCGTGCTGCTTGCTCGGCAGATTTTCTGGAGGACTGGAATTTCTTGTGGAATTCTGTTCTGTGAGGCAATGGCTGTGTGGGCAGGGAGTCCTCTTCACCATCTGAGCACAGCCATTGGAGGATGTGCTTTGGATGTCCTTGCTTAATTGGCAATCACCTCTTCGTCTCTGCCTCCTTCAGGCTCACTTTTCAGCTCATCACTTCCACGGCTTGTCACTACAGAGAAATCGGACTCGTGACTTTCCCCTGAATGTAAATAGGCTATTTTCCATTTAATTAATATTCCTATTTTGTAACAAGGCAATCAGTAGAAGTGAGTAATGTATGCTTTTTTTTTTTTTTGGCCACAGATATTAATCTGATACCGCTGCAGTACAGGAAAGCATGGCAGGCAGTGAGGGAAGTCGGTGGAGCAAACACAGCACTTGCTGTCCAGAAACAGAGAATCCTCAGTCAAGGGCCCGAATTCATCTCAACCCAGCGGAAAAAACCCTTTTTTTTACAAAGGTTTATATTGGCAGCTCTCAGCATGACAGTTCTGTGGTCTGAAATACAGAATCCTGATGAAACAAGAGTGAGGTAGGAATGCAAAGGAGATCTGAGGGCCACCGACCAGAGAAGGAATGGAGACGAAAGAGGAGCTGAGGAGGTGGTGAAGGAGGGATTCTTAGCAAGAGAGTTGGAAAAGGACTGGAGGTAAAAGGTAGAACTTCAGACATCTGGATAATCACAAAACATCAAACTTGGAGAAGGCCTCTTTTCGGAAAGGAGAAAGCTTGTAGTTCCTCTTTCATTTTTAAGTCCTACGTGACGTACTTGCTGTTTACCTTTCGTTGTCCTTCTTTCAGTAATTATGCCACTCAGAAGAAAATTCAATTGAGAGATGTAGTGTGTATTTCAAACTATCAGGAGTTGCATGTATTAATTATTGCCTCTTTAGGTGTGCCCCCTGGATTCTGCGCTGGGGCTCCGCTCTGCGCTGCCCTGTGCACGTACAACGCCCTGCGCGGGGGGACAGCCCTGTCCCCTGTCAACTCCTGTGATGCGCAGTGAGAGCATGAAGTGCAGGCAGATTCAGGGCTAACAAAAAAAAAAAATAAACTCGCTGAACGCCGAGCTGCGAGTGACCCTTGAAATGTAAAACGTGCCCTTACACGTCTTGCCAGAGCGATCACAGCTCTGTTTGAACCAGGACAATACACACCCGGCTGAGGATTATGCACAAACATAGGAGTATCTCTTGCTTCAAAGTCGGAGAACACTTTGCAAACTAGGACAAATATAATATCATATTATTCCCAAAAGGCAAGGAAGTATTCTGCTGGCACACATGAGGAGGAGACAGAATAAACGTGAATGCAGTTGGTGTTTTTTAAAAAGCATGTTACAATAACGTAGTAAAAATTAAGCTTAGTGCTACGCAGAATTGCTCAAAAAGGTGCTTCAAGTGGCATTATCTACTGAATCGGTGAGTGGTCCAGTAAAAGATATTACCTCACCTTACAAACCTTGCTCTTTAATATTCTCAGGCTCTCTGAGCTACTTACATCATCACTGCCCCTAAAAAGGGAGGTGTCGGTATTTAATGTCACTTTTAAGAAATACAGTTTGGCTTCTCTTTGTGAGTAAGCTTAAAGGTAACAGAATCAGAGCCGCTATGGCACACCACCTTTCTTTTGGGGCAAATTCCTCTGGTCTCTAAGATAATCTAGTCCGTATATTTGTTAAATTTTTAAGCAGTGTTGCTTTAACATTACAAACATCAGAAGGATTAAAAGGATAACTAAGGATAATGGGATAATCTCTTGTCTTTCAAGGTGATAAAGACAATCTCGGAATAAATACCAGTGAACTAAACCCAGGGTATTTTAGCAGAAAGAAAAATCAGAATTTCGGAAGAAATTCTTAATCAAAATAATAAGTGATATTACTTATTTAGGTCTTTTGGGATTTCCAGACCTAAAGTGCAGCCAACAGATGGCAAGTCTGAAAGAAAACTGGGCCAGTACTGGGAGGCTGATGCAACAGCATTTTACAGGTGATGTGGAGGAGTCATCCATGGAGATCTCTAATATTTATTCAGTCAAACAGCTTGACGATTTCAGGATGGCAAAAAACCCCAAATTTTCTTATGCCTACACATCTCAGGCTGGAATTTGTCTTTCCCAGACAAATCTGGTACTTCAGATGGCAACTGCTCTACAAAATACAGCCATTGCAGGAGGAGCTTTAATTGGAAGGGGTCGTTACTGACTGAATTGACAGTTATTATCAGGTGTGTAAGGATAGGAAGAATTGTTTGATGATGCTGGAATTATTTTCTCCTGGACTCTCACAAGCTGTGAACATGTTAAGGTAAATGATTGTCACAGATGCTACAAATAGAAATGCCCCAAAAAAGCCCATGACAAATCTTAGGAGACTTCCAGTTTTGCAAATGCAGCAAGTGCAGATAAACATCAAAAAACCTTGTATTTTTTAATTTTTATCAGAGCACAGCATTTCAAGGTGTGTCCACCTCTTGCAACAGATCATAGAACACAGGCAGCGAACAAGCCGGGATGTACTGATGCTAATCCTGATAAATAGCCAGGGTCTACTTCAGTTTTATTTCTGCGTTCTTGTTCAAGTAAAGATGTTAGGTAACTGGAAGATAAAGTAAATTTGTTCAAACACGAATTATACTAGATTAAGATACTGAAAATTATTCATACAATTTATAAACTGCCAGATATTGCATCAACAATACAGGAAATTTACTTAATCTGTTTTTAAATCTGTGTTTTAGGGACTTTGATGAGTGTATGGGTTAATTTATTCCTAACATGCTAAAGCTAGGAAGTATCAAAATTATTTTTTCACTGGTTTCTTGGTAAAGTGAAGCAAAAGTGTTTTCTGTTACTAGACAAAGTCAGGTTAAATAGACATAAAAGTCTTTGGTCTTCTCTGACTGAAGTCAAAATTCTTATTAACATGAAAGGCAGCAATATCAAATCTATGATCTTGAAAGGAAATAACAGTGGTGCTGCATCTGTAGAATAACAGGAACATGCTTTGAATGCTGGAATACACGCTGCATTTTGTTTACACTTAGAAGAATTACTTATTGCAATATTTGCATAGTGCTCAGTTCTGTTTAATTACAGCTGTCTGCGAGGAAGCGTGCAATGGTGGAGGCACCAGATTCAAACCAGATTTCTTTCTAGAGCCATAAAGTCAAATTCTAGTGAGACGGACACAGTCTTTCATCCGTATGAAGGCCAGGATCATTTCAGACAGTCTAATACATAAAGCCTTTTCTTCTTCTCCCCCTTTGGAGACATGAAATGAACGGTGAGGCCTCATCTGTCTCCTTGGCTGTTAAGTATCCCTCAGGCTGTAGTTTACAAGAGAAGGGAGGCTGCTTGACTGAAAATATCTCCATCCCTGTCCCTGTGCCATACAGGCCCAGAGATGCCTCCTTTTCACCACTCCTTTTCACCAGTGATTTCACCTCCTTTTCCCGATGTGAAATACAGAATACTAGACGTATGTAGGATTGTCTGCACACATGGTGCACAAAGCTACAATGAAATAAAACGACCGATGTGAAGGCGGACTGGAGAAGGGTGCAACAAAAGCTGCTGGCTGGCTGTCCCCTCATGGCCTTGCCCTCCCCACACCACTGCCAGCCCCCCTACCCCCCCGGATTTCAGGCTGATTTCAGGACGCAGGTCTTTTATGGCAGGAGTTTGCTTCCTGCCCTTGCCTCCCTGTGCAGCCACGGAGCTGCTCGGCCCCTAACAAGATCAGCCGTGCTGCTTCCAGACAGCTCCGGGGGATTAAAGGACACCCCAGGCCCGCCTGAGGGGGCCGCCATGGCGGGCTCCGCCTCAGCGCCTCAGCAGCGCGCCCCGGCCTGCAGGGGGCGCTCTTCCCTCCGGCCCGGGAGGCGGGGCGTGAGGGCGGGGCGTTCCCGGGGGCGTGGCCAGCTGGTCCCGCCCCGCCCCGCCGCCCGCAGGCAGTTCGTCGGGGAGGCGGCGGTGCGCAGTAGCGGAGCCATGGTGAAGATTGCCTTTAACTCCCCCTTCGCTCAGAAGGATGAGCCGAAGAAGGAAGGGGCCGAGGCGCTGGTGGCCGATAAGGTGCGGGGAGGCGGGTCTCTCCGCTGCCGGGTCGTGGCGGGAGGGGGGGGACGGGGGCCGAGGGACGGCGGTGTTGGGGGGGGGGGGGCGGTCAGGAGGAGGTGGAAGCCGCCGCCATCTTCTCACGGAGGCGGCGGGTCGGGGGAAGGCAACCGGCAGCCCGCAGAGCCCCTGACTGCCGCTCCGCCGCTCCCTTCGGCGCTTCCCGGCCTTGGGGCAGCCTTCTAGCCGGGGGGCGGCTGTTCTGCCATCAGCCCC
>JAOXJM010000063.1:2960125-2973404 GCA_026413425.1 Tringa solitaria
CCTGCCCTGGGCAGGGACACCTCCCACCAGACCAGGTTGCTCAAAACCCCATCCAACCTTGAATCCCTCCAGGGATGGGGGATCCACAGCTTCTCTGGGCAATCTGGGCCAGTGTCTCGCCACCCTCACAGGAAAGAATTTCTTCCTAATACCTAACCTGAATCTCCCCTCTCCCTCTTTCAGTTTAAAACTGTCACCCCTCATCTTGTGGCTCCCCCTGATCAAGAGTCCCTCCCCAACTTTCCTGGAGCCCCTTCAGGGACTGGAAGAGGCTCTAATATCTCCCCAGAGCCTTCTCCAGGCTGAACCCCCCCAGCTCTCTCAGGCTGCCCTCACAGCAGAGGGCCTCCAGCCCTCGCAGCATCTCTGTGGCCTCCTCTGGACTCACTCCAACAGGTCCATGTCCTTAACCTTATTAGTTCCAATATACACCTAGACCCTTTCATCTCTTCTCATGATAGCTACTCGTGCTGCTTTTTTATATCTGTCACAATATTCTATGTATTTGCAAAAGTGTATGTGGTTTTTTTAACAGCTCTTCACTCTGACTTAGGGGCTTAGAGTTGACTGTAAACATCAAGTTCACAGTTTTACTCCAAGACAAACTTGTTCTAGTGCTTGTTAATGTCTCCTTTTGCTGGAATATTTGTGCAGAGCAAACAAGCTTAATGGCTAATGTTGGCTGAAACAGCATGATAAAAGTCTCCTAAATTTCTGCACAAAACACTTGAGCTTGCAGAATACTCTCCCTGCAGATTCTTTGGAGCTGACTCTGTCAACAGTGTCTCTTGAGCTAGCTGCAGATGTTAACACAAGTGATTTTTCTTCTCCTCCTCTCTTAGTCCTGGTTTGCTTTGCTGGTTACTGTGCAACTGAGAACTGCATTTTCTTTGCAGGCTTTTTATGACTTATTATTTTTGAGCAGAGGCTTTGTAACCTACTGGCGCAAAGTCTTGATATTGTGTTCTCTTATCAGCTGTCAACTCTTTCTTCTCAGGTTCAGGCTGCCTACATAGCTTCTTAATATGATAAATGCCTTTGTTTGAAATGCGTGTAGTGCAAGTGTAGCTAATCATGTCGACATCATCCAAGCACTGGGGCGTCTGCATTGCCAAAACCTGCTGCAGACTGTTGTGTTCAAGTAATGATAGGCTAAATGAGTAACTTACTGAAAGGTGAAGGTGGCAGAATATGAAGAGAATAGCATTAGCCTTGATCTTAAAAGCCAGTTAGCTCTGAAAGATGGTTTTCGCATAATGGCATATAAATGTGCCAGAATTCTGTCTTGAAACTAGTTTGGGGTTTTTGTTTTTGACAAATGCTTAACTAGCCAATTGTAGCGGCTTGTGTCTCGCTGAACCAACATTTTTCCGTTTGGAGGATGCGAGAGTGGAATGTAGGAGTATTGACTTTCGCAAAACAGCTTGTTTTTTTGTTTCAGTAATTGCATAGCTGATGCATTTGACTTTTACACTGCTATATCTTGCTGAGCATGGAAATATGTGCAGCCTTTGTAATAATACTGTGGCTTGTTGTGATCGCAGGTTTTTTAAATATGTTGTGCTCTACAGGAGTGCAAACAGTGGGACCCAAATAAAGAAAGGCCATGGAAGCTGCTGTGCTAAATCTATCTGCTGACTTTAGGAACAACACAAAGATCTTTTGCTGTGAAATCCAATTTTTCTTCCTGACCAGTAGAAAGAGCAGGTCTTGAAAGTGACCTGCTAAATACCAGAGTCATGAATCATTAAAGGGACATACTTGACCAAATATATCGATGATCTAAACATTTGTGGTTTGTACCTGTGTGCTTGTTTTTTAAAGACCTAAACCCAGTGTGTGTTTGCCCAAACAGAATGTCATTTTCGAATTTGCAGTTCTCTCAACTCGGCTTGTGTGAGCCTTTCACCTGGAAGTCTGGAAAGGCACTGAAAGCTCTTGTCATTGTCCTTCAGACACCATTAGTAGCTCTGCAATCACTATTGCACAACTTACCACCATGTTGTGTGATAGTGGTTTCCTCTGGAAGCAGTAATCTTCTCTTTGTGAGAGCGCTAGGTGGGGGGGGAACAAATCACCAGACTAAAGAGATAAGTTTCAGGCTGCTAGAAACAAAAGTTCCTTGAGGGTTGGGTGGAAGGAGGAGTGTTTTGAAGCTGCAAGGTAGGATGTGCCAAAGGGACTTATTTTTGTTTGGCCTAATTTGAAGCTGCATTTAAGCTGATGTGTCCACTCTTTTCATAGTGGACTGCACTTGTGCATATTGCAAATTCTAAAACCTGAATGTTTGACTTGCGTCCAATGTTCCCCAGCTAATAGACAAAGTTGCATCTTAGCTTTTTCTGTTAGTCCTGCTTTGTAAGAAAAGTAATGTTATCTTATTCCGTCTGATAGGAAGAGGAGGATAGGAAATAGGCTATTGGGAAGAGGCCTGAAAACACTGTGTACCTTAAAATGACCTTGCTCTACAAATCTTGCTTTCCTTGTGCTGTATTGTGGCTGCAGCACTGTCTCTTTTGTTACAGTCATTTAAATTTCTTACACCTCAAATAGTTTCTTGATAAAGGTTTGTCTAGAAAGCATCCTCTCACTGAGAAAATATCCTCTTTCAGTGGTGTTTGAAAACTGATCTTAGTGTAATGCAGTACTATTTCATGTACGTGTTTTCTTATTATATGATGCTTGACTTAAAATTCTTACTGCACACCTAGAAGAAATAGAAGAAGATAGGTCACAGTGAAGCAGTAGAGAACAGCTTGCTTCCAGTTCTGAGAAGCTACACTTTCTAAGGTCTCATCCCCTTTTATTTAAAGGATCCAGAAGTTGCCACCACACGCGGAGGCGAAAACTCATCTGGAAGATGTCTGTTGACTCTGCTGGGTCTAGCGTTCATCTTGGCAGGAGTTGTTGTTGGTGGAGCCTGCATCTACAAGTACTTCATGCCTAAGGTAATGTGGAAGTTCTCTTTTCTTTAAGTATCGCTGAATAATAAAAGTGTAATTATAAATGGATTACAACTATAATAGAAAACCTTCAATAACTGGGACATGAGGACTGCTGAGTCCTTTATAAAACCTCCAGGTGTGACAGATGTGTACTTTGTCATAGCATAAGTATTAGAAATGCAGTTTTAAAGCAACATTTGCTGTAAAAATCACTAGCCTTGCTCTTACTTTCAGCATAAGGTGTACCGTGGTGAAATGTGTTACTTTGAAAATGAAAATCGTGATCGTGCAGTGGAACCGTATTTCCTCCCTATTGCTGAGGAAGCTGACATTCGAGAAGATGACAACATTGCCATCATTGATGTCCCTGTTCCAAAGTTCTCGGACAGTGATCCAGCAGCGATCGTTCATGACTTTGATAGGGTGAGTACGTGTGAAGTGATGTCTCTCACTGGGAAACTGTGGAGCAGATGGTAATCAGAACAGCTCCAGGGTTTGCATTCTTGGGACTTTTAAAGCTTACTGTCAGGCCAAGTTTCTCTTTGGGGATGGGTTTAAGTGTGGGAAATATGACCCTTTTAACCATATAATCATAGACTCCTGCAAGGGAAGAGTGTTACAAGAATGTTAGAGGAGTTCATACCCACAGTGACTCTTAACTGTATTGTTTCTCAGCACGAGGCATTTACCCATAGGATATCTGGAAGTGGCACTTGCCATTTGGTCAAGAATCCTATGTAAATGAAAGTGAGGATAGAAGAACAGTGAAAATGTGAGTGTGTAATGTGAGGAAACTGAGGATTCCATCTGAGACTTATACGTTTGTGCAAAACTGTGTTACAGCATTCCAAACAAGCGTGGGCTGCTTCTCCTTAGATAACTAAAAAAATCACTTCAGGTGGCTGAAACCTAGAATTTGAAAATGCCATGTTAGTTGTATTAAGTTTCTCTAAAGTAAAGCTGAGAGGACGGTTTTAATTTGACTTTTTTATTAAAGTTGTGTGGATGGTATTAACAGTTACCCTTAGTCGGCTGTAAAAGCTCTTGTAGGTCGGTTGTGAGGCAAACCTTGGTGATGCAGATACAATCGCGGTAAAGACACCAGAACTGACCTCTGTACGTGCTGCCTTTTGACAGTAGCATGGAATGCCACGCAGCCAGGCTGTGCTGCCTGTCTTCGTGGTGGTATTTGCAGCTTTTATCTATGTTGTGTTGCCAGAATCTTGGCTGTAATTTAAAGGATTCAGGCAACTTAGGTAGAAGCAACTGAAGTTCTTAAGAGCTGTGCAAAGTCATAGTGAAAGAAGTAGATGCATTCATAATTTTATTCCCTGCAGTTCTTGCACTCAGTGGTAAATCTGATGGGGCTTTCTAGAGACCAATCCTTTTTCTAAAAAACTATTTACAGGGAGTTATTACTTATCAACAGTTGGATACCTTTTGTTTGCACTGTGCTTAATTGGCCTTCTTCAGTTTTGACAGCATGCTCCCAAATACCTTCTGTATTAATACAAACTGTACTTATTTAGAATTACAATAGAAACCGCTTTTGTAGTCAGCTCTCCCTTCTGTACAAAAGTCCTGTTGTAAACCATAATAGCTATAACCACTTTGTTTACAAAAGTGGTAATAGCTAAATTCTTACACTGGATAGTTCATGAATGCATCGCTTTGATACCAGCTGTGTGCCATCTCTAGCTTCTTGAGTTTCCTTCTTAGTCCTTGTAGAATTTTGTTCTAGTAATCAAAGGCCACACTTAATTAATTGAAAACTTCTTTTCAAAATAGCTTTTGACGGCATATCTTGACTTGCAACTGGGTAACTGCTACGTGATTCCACTGAACACATCCATAGTTATGCCACCAAGAAATCTGATGGATCTCTTTGCAAAACTGGCGGTACGTGGCAACTTTACTGTTTTGTTATGCTGATAAGATCCTTTTTGGTAAGAATTCTGGGTGTTGCTCCTGAACTACAGTCTCTTGCTAGAACAGTCCTCTTGCTATCAAAGTACATAATCCCCCTGGCTCAGTCACTGTACTGAAGTTAAGGCCAGCTGTCAGTGTATATTACGTTGAGTAGATTCATGCTTAATGCTCTTATTAATACCTAGCTTTATGAAAGCTGAAAGCAACTAGCAAATAGGTTAAATTTAGCTATTATAAAGGAATTTGATAAAGCTCCAAATATCATTGAAAGCCTAAACCTGAAAGTTACTACCGGAAAGCTGACTTGCCCCATGAGAGTTTTAATGAAAAGAACAATGCGAACTTGTTCTTCTGTTCTGTTGGCACTGTAGTTATGAGTTCATCGCCAGCACTTTGACTCTTTAGTGACTAAAACTTATTTTTTCCCAGAAGACTTGCTTGTCTTATGAGTCAAGTTGATAGAGCTTGCTGCTAATTTCAAATTAAACGCATAGTGAGCTGTTGTGTATCAAGTGTACTTCTCAAAAAAGTTATTGACTCCTCTGCACCTAGAGCTGGAGGCCACTTGGTCTAGCTAAGCTTGTTTCATTTTCTTTAGCTTCATGAAGATGAACTTTAAGTGGGTCTCCCTGTCCCCATTTTTAGGAGTTGGTCATGAGGGGTGGGAAGTCGTTTAAATTGTGCTGTGATTATGTCGTGAAGGCTTAACTTCTGTAGGTTACACTGCTTTTTTTTTTATCGGGAATATATTCCCTCAAACATGGAAACTGCAGTAATACTTTTTCTCCTCTTTTAACTGCAGACTTTGTTGCATACAAATAAACCTGCACAGGTTGTATTTGTGTTTGCTTCATGTGAGGCAAGTGGTGTTATGGTTAACTGTGCTTTGGATGTAACTGCAACTGTTTGAAATACCAGAGAAGTTAAAAACTGACAAAGGTTATGCAGCTGGTTCAAGACTGGCATACCTTAGTATTAAAAAGAAGGAAAGCTGGAATCTAGTGCTTGAAGCCTTTCCAAAGCAAAGAATAAAATGTAACAATGTTTGTCCGTTGTTAACTGGATATTGTTTCTCAAGGTTTTTTCTCTTCTAGACTGGCTCTTACCTGCCTCAGACCTACCTAGTCCGTGAAGAAATGGTGGTTACAGAGGAGATAGATAATGTGTCTGATTTGGGAATCTTCATCTACCAACTCTGTGTTGGAAAAGAGACATTCAGACTTCAGCGCAGAGACCAGATAACGGGTAAGTCCCTTTCAGAAAAAAATTAAGCTGTTGTTTGAGTAGGGAAAGGGTAAATACATAAACTTTTGGATTTTTTAGACTTGGAAATCTATGAGTGCTCATCATGAGCTGAAACTAACCATAGAACTTAAGGGTATTTTCCCCTACTTTCAAATATGTATCTGAAGTTTCAACTGAACGTGATGAGAGATAGTTTCAGTTATGGAATTAGAGGGTGCATGCCCAAGCCAAATTTGAACTTAAGCTTATTTCTGTTCCATTTTTTTGGTTGAAACTGTAAGTTAGTTTGGCCCTAAAATTCATATAATCCATCTGATAATGTGAGTGTGTGTAAGTGCAATTTAAGCTGTCACAGTCATATCTAGAACTGGGTTACAGGACACAGAGCTAAAGCATTATCTTCTGGTTCATTTGCTCTGGGGAAAAAAAAATAATAGAACATCTAGGTCCGGACATCCCAGACTTCCTCTCTAAAAGAGGAAGAACACCTCATAGGAACTTCTGAGCTCTGTTTCTTTATTGCCTGTCTCCTTGTGCCACCCCCTGCCGTTCTGTGGAAAGGATCAAATTTGAGGTGTCAGTGGTTTTGACACACTGGGAGGAGGCCTGGAGTACAGAAATCTGCTGCTATGAATTTTAGTTCACTGTAGTTCTCAAAGCATTTCATAGCTTGCTGCTCTCACCAAACACATAGCAAAGTAATCCTTTGTCAGTTACAGCCTTTCAGAATGCAAATGTTTGGTTTGTCAGAACTCTCTGCTCTGGTTTTCCTGCCAAACTCTTAGGCAAGAGTTTCCTCAGCTCGGTTACAGCTTGCAGCATCAGGAGCCACATCTGCTGTTTGCTAGAGACTACAGCCTCTTACTGGATGGAAGGCTCTGTATGTGTGAGCATAAAACTGGTCCTGTATAGCTAACAGTGTAGGGCACAGGAAGGAACAGTAAATGTTGCCTTTATGGGAGGGAGAGGCGTGTGTCTCTTAGACTTGTTCACAAAAGCATCTTCACAACAGCTAAATTGCTGCTGTGACTAAAAAGACTGTCTACAAACAGTACTGCGAAGAGCGTTCGTGATGTTTCCTTAAATCATCTTGCTATAGCATCTTGTTGGCATCTTTGCTGCATAGTAAGAGACTTGTACAGAATACTTGCCCAAAAGGATTCTAGTAAATGAATAATGGCTCTTGGTACAGTTTCTGTTCTGTAACTAACCTTGTTTGCCCTTGGAGGAGGGAGGGAGGCAGGAAATCTAGTCAAATAAAAGACTTCTGCTGAGGAGAAAACTGTTCAGGGGCAAGACTTGTCTTGCCTTCCAGATCGTATTTCTAGAACGCCTTTCTTCTGGTGTGTACAGGCCATGCACGTGTAAACAATTAGGCTGAAATGGATAAAGTCATGTAAATTCTGTGGAGAAATAATTCTCATGTAGCTGCTGCATTGGCTCTCAGATTTTTGTAGAATTTGTGGGTTCATCTGTATGATCAAACTGACCTCTGGTTCTGTGGCACTTCCCTGGAGTGGTAAATGAAGGCATATGAGAAACTGGACAGGTTTTCCTGACTGTTCAATTATGAACCCATTTAGATAGTCATTGGAAACTTGTAGAGGCATTAAGACTGAGATGAATTGAAGGACAGCCTATAGTTTAAGTTTTTATAAACTAAAGCAGTGCCCTGCTGGGTTTAATTTAAGAGCTTGTGCTTCTAGACTTCGATGGATAGCTTCTCCTGCTTACTCCAAGCATTTCTTTGCTTATTAAACAATCCATAAATCTTTCTTCTCTATTGTTATATTGAAGTATTTTAGTTGAGCAGCTTGTTTTTGATGGCAGGACTACTATATTCTTGTCTCCTAACAGATTCACAGCTGATAGAGGTGAACTGCCTATCTCAGATCCGATGCTGGCATGTCCCAAAATAGAGAAAATCACTTTAATAGTGTTAGGAAAAACTTCAGTAAGATCATCAGCTGAGTGGCAAATCCTCACAGGGCTCTCGTCAAAGTGAAGGCTGCTCTTACAGGAGCACATTCTTTGTTAATACAAACTGGGTGGGGGGAAGCACTGATAAAGAACTATTTTTATTTTTTTTTTCCTGCATCCTTTCTGAGTTTTTAAACTCATTCCCTGTAACTTTAGTCTATTTTGCTTTTTCTTTGTGGTTAGGGAGAGCTATAAGAAACTTTGCCGTAAACGATCTATTTAGTGTTGTTTCTTCTATCACTAAACTGGTGACAGGATACTGGAAAAAAGTGCTTGCTTGCTGTGTCCCCTGTGCTGTATGTGGCCCTCTCTTCTGCTGTTACCGTTCTGAAAGTGAGGGAGGCTTTCTCATAGAAAACAAAACTGCTCTCAAGCTCTGGTGGCAATTCATGGCTCTAGAAACATGATGTACTGAATGGTTGTGTCTTGCTGCTGTTCATAACGTCACAAAACTTGTAAATACTTGCTGCTGGGTTCCAGATCTGCTTCACTCAGGCTCTCGTCTCTTCTCGTCCCCAGGTCTGCAGAAACGTTCAGTGGAGAACTGTCACTCAATCAGACACTTTGAAAACTCTTTCGTTGTTGAAACAAAGATCTGTCAACAGTGAAAGGTGTCGGATGGGAGGTGACTAGTTCACACCTTCATTGAGAAGTCTGAGCATTAGACGTCGACTTCTTAAATTAAAATGTGCAGTGATAATCAAAAGCCTTATGCATTTTCTGTGTATTGCTTGTATTTCAAAAGACAAAGTCACCATTTCAGCTTTCTTTGATCCTTGGTATAACTTTTTAGTTGTCTCATGTAAAACTTAAATTTGAGTAAGGTTTTTTTAGAAGGTTAATACCAGTTTATCCGTTGAATGTGTTTGGTTTAGTGTAATCTGGGAATGGCAGAAAAATATATATATATATATAAAATGTTAACCAATTCCTTGGCTGGAACCAATTCTGTTCACCTTATCTTTCACAGAATGATTAATATTAATAATCTGTGGTTTGCACATCTTGTGTAGTTCTGTAGAATAGCTCTGCACTCCGTATCCTGGCTAAAAAGACCTTCTGATGAGTATCACTAAAGGTTTATTTTAACTACCATGTGTGAAGCATGTAAAATCCAACCTCAGTGATCACAAACCTCTAACACTACCCTCTTTCATTTTGTGCAATTACTGTATTGAATTCATATGTATATTTGGAAACCTTCCCCGAGCTTATGTTTAATTCTTCTACCTTGGTTTGGTTTTGTGGTATTTAGTTGTTAGATTCGGATAGAGTTGCTCTTAAAGCTTGTCAGTATTTTTGGTTATGAATTGGTTTATCCTGTAACTTCCTATTTCAAGAATCTGTTCTGGTATAGCTCACTTGTGAATGTGACTGTAGTTGTAAACTTAAACTACTCTGGCTTATATAAACTTTTTAGATCAACTTTTTATGAGCAAGTAGCATTACTACTGCAGTCAGAGCATTGTTCTTTTTTTTGGAAGCTGCAGTATAAAGATAATGAAGAGTTAGCATCCTGCAGTTGATGAACTTGAGAGTTTTATTAAGGGACTTTATATTGGCATAAATTCTGCAACCCTATAATAAATGTTTCTCTAAAATGTTGGTGTTTGTGTGATTTCATGGTGCGGAGGCAAGTGCGCGGTGCTCTGGTATATGGCCAACATGAGGGAAGTGGTGGGTTTGGGCCTGGGGCAGCATGTGGTGCTCTTACTCCTCTTACCCTCGCTTCTTTTTCAGCTTGTGAAGCCCAATTTCTTCTTCCTGTTGCGATGGAAATGCTTTGTGGTGTGAAATGAACTTGGGGAGCAGAGAGAGGAAGAGACATCTCACTTCAAACTTGATGCCCCGGTGGGCAGTTCTCAGTGCTGTTCAGGGCTCTAAGTGGAATTCACTAAGCACAGGGGCAGTAACTGTCAGTTGTGTATAGAAAAGGAAGGATGCACTCCATAATTCATCCATTTGGGTATTGGTGTTGATGAGGCTGGTGTTTAAAGGTATGCTTGTCTCTGTGTATTTGTGGCAGTGTTAATGAGAAGTCTTTTTAGCATATTATAATACACCAAGACAGCAGAGGGCTAATCAACGGCTTATTGCAGCACCTCTCAGCGTTCACCCTGGAGCTCAGAGCTATGAGAGTGCTACAGTGAGATTCCTGTGACTGGTTGCTCAAAGAGCCAAGTGCATCTTGAGCCCTTCTGGCTTTCCTGGAAAATAACTTGGATTATACAAGGGGCAGTAAAAGAGTGGGCAGGCTTTCACTGCTGAGAACTAGGGAGCAAGAGGTGACCGTAGGAGTAGCTGCTCTGTCATTGTGAAGCTGTGCAGGGGGAAGAGAGTGCAGCTCCTGAGCAGCAGGGAATTCTGCTGCTGTGTCTTGGAAAGTTAATGCAGCTCTTCTGAGGAGCGTGATCGGGCAGAGGATGTGCCCCAAAACCGGAGCTTTGGTCTGCTTGGTTCTGAAATGGTAAGTGTAGGGACAGTATTTCATTATGTACTTAACTTTACTGGAGTAGAATGTTGTGGTAAACCCTAATTATTGTCACTGGGAGTCAGGTATGCCTTTCTGAAATGGGTGTGTGTTACTGGGGAAAGCAGCCACAGTGGCAGGTTTCTGATGCAGACTTGCTGTGTGCTTGGGTGTGAGAACCCAACTAAGTTACTGTCGTGGTGATTTCCTCCTCCTCCAGATTGTCTGAGAGGATAACGAGGGTGGGCTGGCTGTCTACTTTTGGCAGTCTTGAGTAGAAGGGTTTGGAAATGTGTTAGTTGCAGAGAGCAAGAAGCATCTTGAGGTTTGACTTCATTGAAGACAAAAAAACCTGAAGTTCTTCCTTCCAGCTTTGAGCAACTGTCAGCAGATGGCTCTCCCCAAGCCACGTAACAGGAATGCCAGCTGTGTTTCCAGATAGTCCTGAAACAGTTCCTCTTACCTTTGTCTGGTAAAGATTTTAAAAGTAATTAAGTCAGTTCCTTAAGAGTTTATTAGATGTTCCAGGCAATAAGCCAGCATACTCTAAGGGACGGATTGTTCTTACCTGCTTGGTGCTCTTGTGTTGAGAAAGTAGCTGGAGTTTCGGTCGCACGTGGGATGTGTGAGGCTTATTACCTGGCCCTACGCACTTTTTGTTGGGGGTGGGCAATCAAATCGAAGAACTACCATTTTAAGGTTGCTTCTACAAAAAGATCCGATATTCCTGGGATCTTCTAAATGCTGTTTCTCAGTTTGGGGAGCTCCTGTGCTCAGCTGGTCTGTAGGAAGCAGAAGTCGTTCTTTGCACCGGTAGATGGCACAGTCAGCAAGCTCTTGGGCATGAAGCGTGCCTAACTGATAAAAACTCGGTATATTTATTCTAACATTCAGGCTTTCAGGTATTTTGCCGAAATTAAGCCTAAAAATGGTTTGATGAAAGCTTCCTCTAGATGATCTTTGCTTAGTTTTTATTTATAGTAAAGAACATTTGAATAATACAGCTATAACCTGGGTAAAATCCTATTAAATAGCCGAGTCAGACTGTGCTTTAGATGTGGGTGTTGTAACTGAAGGGATCGCATGACCAAGATGCAAATGCAAACTTATTTACTGTAGTAGCTTCTGTTTACACATATGTTTACTGAAAAAGCAACCTGTGTGCACAGGACAATCAACAATATCTCTGTGCTTGTTTATTGACAAGTTAACTTTATGCTTGTTTGTATGTGATTTTTCTGATGCAGTTTATTTAGATGTAAATTTTAAACACATTCTTCCAGCATTACATGTGAGGGTGTGGTTTTTTTTTTTCCTTTTCAATTTTAAGTACTGTAATCAAAGAGAAAACTTACTATTTAGAACAAATTTCAATTTGTTACTTGGAGGAGATGCTGTTGACCTTTGCAGAAGGCTGATAGCTTTCTGTCTGAGTGTGACTGGTAAGATGTGGGCTGGTGGTGGTGGTATATGTGACAGGCACTTCCATTAGAGTAGATGCTAATCTACACTAGAACTGCAGAGTTTCCTCCAGCCTGACTTGGTAAAAATTCATAGAATTTAAGCTGCTTTTTGCATATATAAGTACTTTGCGATGAAGATCCAGGGAAGAAGAAATGGGGACAGCATTGGAGACCTTTGAAAGACGTACCAAGGCCTCAACCTGCTATGAAATCAAGCTTTAGCACCTCAGACTTGATAAACTAGTTGTCTAAAAGTGAGATGTTTTTCACAATAGGCTCAACTCTATCCTGTGGACTGTTGCAGCACAGCTATGCTTAGTACGGTAGTGAAAAACTCACCTCACAGCCAAAGTCACAGTGTGTGTGCAGATGCCTGGAGGACTTCAGCAAGACTGGACAGACTTCTGTGGACATCATTAGTTCTTGGCATCGTGGGGGAAAGCTACCAGAAATTCAGATGCGCTCAGCAGAGTTGATGGTGAGTGATGGCAGAAATATCAGAGCGCTGAAATCAGCTCTGAATTTCCCTGAGAGAAATTCTGGTTGACTGTTTTTAAATTGTCCCTCCTGTGTCTGTGGGGCTGGTTCTTCCCCAGCTGCTTCAGCTCTGCCCTCAGCAGGGGGAGGCTGAATTACAAGGTCCTCTCGTTAATGATCGAGCAGCTGCCAGCTTTAGATTTTGTAGGTGGATGATTTTGCTTCTTGGTCTCCTCTGAAGTACTCAGGAAGGCTAGAATGAAAGAAAATATTACGGTGTTTAACTAAAGGCAACTTCCTCTGCCCAACCCCTTGCCCAATCTATTGCATTTCATCTCACCGCCTTCTAACATGCCCCAAACTAAAAATCTAGAACAGAAGAGAACATTTGTGGGGCCGGATAAACGCAGTGCACACAAAGCCTCTGCAGTGGCACGGTAGCCGGCCATGTGGCTGAATTGCTGCTCTGGGAAAGGCTGAGCTCGAGGTCAGGCCTGGAAGGATTAAAGCTGCTTTGACTGTCCTAATTTTGAGCTGTGTGGGGGATGGCTTGGCTGCCAGCTGTGGCACAGAGCCCAAATGCTAGCACTGATTGAAGCTTCGAGGCTGCAACCAAAATAATTATGATATGTGTAATTACAGTCGCGTTATTTCATTAAAGTTATTTCTTCATTATGTGTATATATTTGTGGTATTACCTAGGCAATATGAATGGGTGTATTGCCTGCCTTGAGAATAATTAAGGACTCTCCACCTAGCACTCTGCCTCC
>JAOXJM010000063.1:2973504-2984521 GCA_026413425.1 Tringa solitaria
CTCCAAAGGGAATTATTTCTTATAGTTCAATTATTTTGTTTACTTAAGCCTATTTTCTCTCTTTCTGTACTGCGACACCTCGGAGTTCCACATTGACAAATGTGAAAGTGAATTTACTGTCTTAAATCATTCTGATAGTGGATGTAGGCATAGCGTGTTACGGAAGCGTTCAGGTTCTCACGAGCTGTTCCATTTTAGGCCTTGTTGATGTTTGAAGCTGTTCTGGGTTAAGCCTGTGTATGGACACCTGATTCTGGAACAAGGAGCTTCCTTCCTCCAAACCTAATCCTTTGTTGGAGTGGAATCAGGTGCTTTTATTCTGGAGTGAGAGCGCCGGCATGTGGGATTCATCGGGAATAGATCCATGATCAAAAAATCCCATGGGAGGGAAGGGCTGTGTAGGGCTTTTTGGTTCTGTGGGGTGGTGATATCAATGGTAACTGCACACTCTCACTTGATGGTTAAGTAATGTAGTACTTTGGTCTCTCTGCACTTGGTGGTCATGGCTGCTTTGTCATCTCACATTCTTAGCCTCTTTCACTGGTTAATCCTTAATGCTTAGAAAAATGAGAGGGATGTAGAAGCCACAAGAATTTGGGCTACCCTACGCTTACCAGTGTGCCTTATCGTGCAGTGTCAAGTTGGAAGCACTTACGGCTTTGCCTCCTCAACTCACTTTTTTTGTTTAAAATTAAAAATTTAAAAAATGAGAGGAGGAGGGTGGGATCAGACTTTCATACAAAGTAAACCATAGCACATCCTTGCTCGTGAGCTGAGCTACAACTGCTGGCTTCTCAGTTAAGGTTCTAATCTGAAAAGAAATGAGAGCATTTCTGCTTATCTTGCACATCTGTGCTGCAGAGCCAGCTGCTTTCCTGGGTCCTTTTTGCTCTCCTCAAAGCTCCAGTGTTCCTGCTCTTGACGATTCACAGCCACCCCCGAGTCAGGTGGACACCTGGATGGCTGAGAAGTAGCAATGACACTCCAAAGACCCAGTCTCCTCATGTTACTGACTGACTGAAAGTGTTTTCTACAGGAAAAGTTTGCTTGGGTGGAGGTGGTTCGGAAGTAGATGTGTGTATGGGTTGGGGAGAGCATGCACCTAGAACTGCTGACTGCTGGGGTATTTCTGAGGCCCTGTTTTCACCATAGATTAAGACCCTTAATTTTTGAGCAGAGAAATGACTCATGCTAACTGGAGGGAAAACAGGGTTTTTGGTTGAGTACCTTGAGTGTAAGAAAAAGAATTGAGCTCCAGATCTCAACAACTTCTGTGTTTATTCTATAAATATCCTATTTGTAGATACACTTGATATCTGCAGTATCTATTTGCAGGCTCACAATATTTGTTATTTTTTAATGGAGCTAGTAGTTTGCCTCTACAAAACTCTTCTTTTTGCTTTCTCAGCATCGCTTAATTTTCTTCCTCTGCTGTGTTTTCATTGTTTTCATTTACTTTTTTCCTAAAACATACAACCAAAAAAACCACTAGCCCAAAAACTCCGGTGCTACAAAGAAAAGATGGGTCCTCGCTGCAGAGCTGGGATCTACAGCAGAACAGTGGTGTTCAGGTGAGTTGATGTCTGTGCTCTGAGGCTGGGCCTCCATCTTCTGCTGAAAGGCATCACCCTCTTGTAGGGGAGGTGGTTGGAGGGGACCTGGTTTGTCCTGTTGCTGTGTGTCACTGTTCCTCATAGAAGAGGTTGTGCTGGTGGTGGTTGTGCTGAGGAACATGGATATGTTCTTCAAACCTGTAAAATCTCAGCCTTGTGGCGTTGCTTTTGCATTCACCTTTTGCTTTTGAGCTCTCAATGTGGTGCTCCCCCATCTGGTACTTCTACTTTGTTCAATGTGGATGGAGGCAAACTCACCCTCATGAAGGCCCTTGCAAATGCTGACCACAACCACTGAGGGCTCGGCACTGAGCTGCGGAGAGCCTGCACGTGGTGTGGCCCAGTGTTGGTCTTAGACCTGGCCTTGAGCCAGTATAGGGTTACCTTCCAGTTGCCAAATATGATGATGCAGAGTAAGCTTCAGAAGTGCATGTTGTTGGGTGCTGGCAGTGCTGCCTGGGCAGCAGCTGTATCTCCGAAGGGGAGAAACTTTGGGTGAAGGAACTCACAGAACAGCATCACACTGGTGTATTTGGGCTTGTGATAGTGCTGCTCTGGGTTTTATAGACTGTTAACCAACAGGAACAGGCTGGGATGTGGGGCTTTGATGGTTAGCGTTAACTCAAATGAGAAACCTCTCATTAAACTAGAAACTCAAAGCTGTATGAGTTTTAGCTTCTGGTTTACGTAGGTCTCCTGGGAACTTTCTCTCAAGCTGCATAGACCTCTGTCTGACCACAAGGAGTTACCATTTCTTTAAATAACAATTATGTCATGTAATAGTGGAGTTTGTGCAAGATAATGGCACTGAATCACAGGACTGATAAACCTGCTGACAGCAGATTAGAGTAACTACTCAGCCAAGACAGGAGTTTGGGTGGATTCGTGACTTTAAAATAGAGGGTTTTTTTCCCTTGGGATTCCTGGGAGGGCAAGCAGGGAGGCGGAGCTGGCCATGGGTTGCTCAGAGCAGACCACTGGTGGCTGCATGTTGGAGTTGGTAGAAGCCGTGACCTTTGCTTAGCTGGAGCCCCACCAGGACATTCCCTTCTTA
The DNA here is from genome assembly GCA_026413425.1 of Tringa solitaria. NCBI lineage: Eukaryota > Metazoa > Chordata > Aves > Charadriiformes > Scolopacidae > Tringa > Tringa solitaria. The sequence continues at coordinate 2,976,172 of JAOXJM010000063.1, forward strand.
CATCACCGTTGAGTCCACTGGGAAACTTTTTATGACAATCATTCATCCTACCTTTGTTGGTTGTTCTGGTTCTTTCGTGGTTTTCTTATTTTTCTCCTGAATTCTAGGTTTAGGGCAAGGGAACAGAGGTGGAAGGAAACAAGCAGACTGGTATCAAAAAATACAATCTTGATGACTGCAGCTCAGCCACTTGCTGACTGTGGAGGTACCTAACCTCTGAGAGGCTTCCTTTTTGCCCTCCCTTTATACTGGGACCTCTGCGTATGCCCAGAGCAAGTACTGGCTCTAAGTTGAGCTGAGGACTTTTTTTGAGGTCTAACTCATGCTGAAACAGGCTCTGGGCACATCTGGGCATGTTGCTGGACCCACTTTCTTAGAGGTAGCTGTTGATGACACTCTATCGTTACCCACACATGGACAGATGGAGATCCTTTAAACTGGAGTTCTAACTGCCACTAAAAAACCCCATCTAAACCCTGCCAGCAGCTGGTGATGTTCACGGAGCATATCCCTTGTTGGTTTGACGTAAGGTACAGAAATAGAGCTGGAAGCAGGAACAAGCACCCAGGTCTTCCCCTTTGAGGAGACAACACTAACCACCAAAAGTCATGTTTATGTTTGTTCCCTGTACCCAGGACCAGGCTACTGGGCTACGATCTTTTCCGTTTTCTCCCACTGCTTTGGTGGAGGAGCAGAGACTGTCCTCGTACAGACTAGCTAAGGGCATTTTCCTAGTGAGGGGAAACAGGGTTTCAAATTCCCTCTTAAATTAAGGAGGAATTTTAACCATTTTCCTTCCTTTTTAGGCAAGCGCTGTACTTCCAAGGAGGGGCAGTGAGAGCATTATCCCTTCCCCATGTTTTAAGACCAGGGTATGCTCCTCCCAGAGAGATTCGGGTGATCCTGAATCATTAGAAACAATTAATGTAGCCCTTAGTATATCAGATAGATGTGCCTGACCCTGCGTCAGGTTTCTGTCTGAAAGTTTCTCTCTGAGGAAGAGGATGATGACAATCCTGAAAGAAGATATATTGATGCCCAAAAGCAGTCTCTGTTACAGCTGGAGATTATTCCTAAATGCTGTGTAATGTTTAGAAACCTGTTGGGCCAACAAGCCATGGGGTCATTCTCCTTGTAGCTTCTGGAAGAAGCATGAGAAAGGAGACTTTTGTTGCTTCTCTCCTGTGCTTGCCCTGGCTCTGCTGGATCAGACCCTTGGAGAAGGCTTGAGCCTTCAGGAGGCTGCACCAAGGCCACCTCCTCACGTCAGCTGAGCTAATCCAAAAATATGGTGGTGTCCATCCCTCTTTCCTCCTGGGAAGGTCAGTGTTTTCATTAATGGAAATTAAGGAAGAGTCCTTGCATGGAGTTCAGTCTCAGGAAATAAGGAATGATGGAAAAAGTATGAGAAAAATAAAAAGGTTTTGGGGTAGCTTGTCGACATTGAGAGACTATGGATGAGTCTGTAATAGAGCAGAAAGCATTAAAGAAACACTGGAGGGAAGGACTGGTGATAAGCAAAACAAAGATCCCTGTGCCTCTGACTGCACATTTCAACTGGAATGTCTTGTTTTCACCCCGAGTTGCCTAAATACTCTCCTTTGTGGTACACTTTTCTTTTAATTTTGAGAAATTGAGAGTCTTCATGTATTTTCTTATTTCAGCACTGTTATCCGTGAGGGTAAATTTTTAATTGTAAATCACTGCGTTAGAGAGAAGGGTGAGTGAAACAGGTTGATCCAATGGTAATTGCTGTTCCCAACAAACTCATTACAACAGTGAGTAATGGTACCAAAACAGCTGTTGCAGATGTGGTTTGGGTTTTTATTACTGTTATTGTGCTCTTGATGGCTTAAAGTAACTGGATCCTTTTTCAAAATCAGATCTCTTGACCACTAATGTGTATCGTATTGATCACATTTACACAGAGCTCCATTTACCAGCCCAAATGCTGGATGGAGCTCCTTTGCCCTGACTTGTCTGGCAGCACGAGCCAGGCATTGTCCAAACAGGCCCAGCTTATCTGCTCTGTTTTTGTCAGGGTATTTATCATCTGACAAGACAGTATCTTTTATTTTTTTTTTGTCTTTGTACAAAAAAAGAGATGAGGTTGACTTGTATCTGGGTCACTCACTGTGGTTGTATTTATTTTTAGTTATTGAGGTCTGGGGAGTGGTGTCCAGCAGCGCTGTGTTTGATGCTGTGTGCTTTTATGGCCAAAAAGCTGTTTTTGTGGTGCTGGGAACGATATTATTTTTTAGCCTTTAACAAGGAATTAAATGCTGAAGTTAAAAGTGTGAAAGTTTGCTGCTGGTGCAGCCTTAACCAGAGCAGGGAAATCTAACAATGGCTACAGAGAAACAGGGAGTCTTCTTGGGATGTTGAGCAACCAGATGACAAAATAACAGATAAAATCTAGTGCTGATAAAAGAAAAGATATGTACAGGGGAACAAAAACTGTGCTTAGGTAAGAGGAGCTGTAAAACAGCTCTTCATGAAGAAAAGACATCTTTTGGGTTACGTGGACAGCTGATGGGTGATGGCTGGTGATGGCAGAGGAGATGAAGAGGACATTGGAAATGTTGGGGGACCTACATCGTGGCCATCACCACATGGCCTTGTTCCCACCTGGGAGGTAGCTGAGGGTCCTGAGCGTGGGTGAGACCTTGCCTCCACCGAAGAGTGAGTTGTGCAGGGGAGGTGAAAAGGGAACCAGTGGCTCATGGTGCAAGAGGAAGGGACACCGAAAGATGTTGTCAGGTGGCCAGCTTACAGCAACAGCCATATGATTCCAAGCAATGTGATTAAAAGAGGGAATTCATTGCTACCAGGCTTAAGGGATTGGTGGGTTTTGGTGTATGTTGGTTAAGTGGGTTGGAAAAGAGCTTTCCATGACTGCTTTGGTGGTCTCTGATCTGGTCCAACGCAACCATCTTGTGAAGGTGTAAAGAGAAGAACGGGAAGAGGGGCAGGCGCTCGCTCCCACTTCTGCAGAAGCCTTTACTTGTGAGTACAGTTTTAAGTCTGAATGTGCCAAAAAAAAACCCAAACCAACCCCCCCATCATGCTTCTTCTCATGGTGACGATGACATAAAAGGAAGCTGTGAGAAGCGGGGCCCAAGATGTGATGAAATCGGCTGCAGCTGCTGCAAGCGGTGCCGGCGCGTTCCTTAGCGTGTGGGTTCAGAGGCGTGTGGACGTGTGGGAGTCGATGGAAACAGGGGGCTGCTGCGACGTGCGGCCGTCTGGGTGGAAGCAGAGCTCACGGCGTGTTTCTGAACTGTCTCATCCTCATTCTCCTCATGTCATGTGCAAATAAGACTTCCCAAAAAACCTCGATGCTGCTTCTGGACAGCTTAAGGTCCCCAAGCATCCCCAGGGACCTTCCCCGGGTCTGCACTGTTGCCACAATACCTTTTCTTTTGGCCTAGCACAAATTAAACCTAACTCTGTGTTAAAAAGCTGCTTTTCACTTCAGCACGGAGTCTGCCTGGTGATGTTTTTGGCGGAGACCTCTGTGTTTTGCTTCTCGGCAGTAACAACCTTTTCAGGGAAGAGCTGCTTCTTGAGCAACCAGAGGAAATACTTCATGCAGAACAAAGGGGATGTTTTGGGGTGGTTTTTTTTGCTGTTAGATTTGCATTCAGGTTCCCAGTCCAGTGCTGCTGCCTGAATTTATTACTCAGAAGGCTTTCTGGAGAAAATACTTCTGTGGGAATATCGGCTTCTGCTGGCTTCGACCAGGCTAGTGGAAAACTGCAGCCAGAGCTGAGAAATGTCCAGCTGAAGAATGGGATCTTGCCTGGCACAGAGCTTGAAGCTGGGCAAGAAAAGGGATCAAACAGTAATTGCTCTCTGCTGATGCAATGGCTGGGCATTACTTGTTTTCTCCAAACCTCCTGTGTGCCATGTGCCATCCCTACTTGAGGCTTTCTTGGATGGAAGAGATGCAGCAGAGCATCTCTCTGCTGGTGTGTGATTGCTCCAGGGCTCCAGAACGGGCTGCTATCATGGATCCCAAGCCATCAACAGGCCATGAAAATACACCTTCTGTTAATCTAAGTAATATCTTGATTCTCCAGAGGTCTGTGGCAAGAAGACCTGTCTTCAAGACCAAGCTGGATGGGGCTTTGAGCAACCTGGTCTGGTGAGAGGTGTCCTTGCTCATGGGAGTTGGAACTGGGTGATCTTTAAGGTCACTTCCAACCCCAACCATTCTGTGATTCTATGATCAGCCAAGGGCTTGTGAGACCTCTGCGATGGAGAACGTGGCCCAAGCAAATCCCACCTGGAGCTGAGTTGCTGCGGCAGGGGGAGGTCAGGCAGGTTTCTCCTGAATTCTGCTCATGTGAGCTACTGCCACAATTACACCCGACTTCCTGTAAAAAGAGACCGTTAATACTGATATGAAAAAACCTCATTGCTGTGGCAGCAGGGGAAACAGCTCGTGTCGCACCCACGCTGTTTTTTAAGGGGGAAAACTGAAGCTTCTTGAGGTTTTTCTCATTAAACAATTTCTGAACTTCTGACACTGCTTTGTGTAACATCTTTTCCCCTCAGAAGCTAAAAGGAGCTCTGGGGAGAGGGGGTGGTTGTATGGGGCCATCCTGCTGCCCTCCCACGCACCCAGAGATGGGGAGCAGTGGCCAGAAAGGACAGTGATGGGCTTGTGCTGGTCTCTGGTTATAGGAATTCACATTGTCTTGGGGGCAGAGAAGTATTGGCAATTTGAAGCAGTGTGGTTTTTCCCTTGGAAAGCCAGCATTTTGCTTGTCTCCCCAGTGCAATAAGGAGGTTAAAACAATTTTGAAAAGGCATTTAAAATATTCTAAAGGTGCTCAAGAGGTGTCAGGGATCCAAGTGCTGCCACGTGTTGGTCCACACAAGCGTGTACTGGTGATACAGGCAGATACAAAGGGGAGAATGGGCCAAAAATTACTTTAAATTATTTTTTAAAGGATTTTTTTATCATATACACCAGGAAATAAAATATATATTTTTTTATTTTTATTTTTTTCCTTACTATGAACCAATTACAGTGTACTTCATGGTTTTCATGAATTAGCAGTGCTTACTTAGCCACCATGCTCGGGTAGAGACACACTGGCTCAGACTCCTGTAGGAATGAGGTGATGGAGTTTTGTTTTATTATATAGAAGGGCTCTTAAAAAAGAAAAAAAAAGTCTTTCTGTGTTCCAACACTCTCTGGGATTCACATAGCTTTTCTACAAAACATATATAATTTTTTATAAATTAAATCTATAAAACAACATTTGCATTAAATAAAACCTAGTACTGTCACAGTTTTTTTTACACTTCGAAATGTAACATTTCAAATGTTCACAGAAAAATAAATTTTACAAGAAGGTGCAAATGAAATACCAGTAAAGCTCAAAGCTTCTGTTGTTTAATTTCAAAGAAATTATTCTTAAAAATACACCCACATTTGAGCCTCTCTTTAAAATCTCTCGTAGCCTGTTGAGTGGCGCCTTTGACTCTGCTTATAGTGAGTTCAGTTCCCATTACGGTAAACTTTAGAAAGGTCTGGTTCCTCTGGCTCTGTTTTAATCACGCTCCTGTTAACTAAGAGTAGATGTGATGGCGCAGGGTCAGTTATAAGTGAAAGGGAAATAATTTGCTCCATCTTTGGTGAAAAGAGGACCCGAAAGGCTTGAGGGAAATCCAGCCTGAATAAATACCCTCAAAGCAGAGCCCCGTGGTTAAAGCTTATCACAGGCAACAATATGATTTTGAGCCAGAAATGGGAACTGGTGGCGGAAAAATAGTGTCTGGACGTCTTAGTGAATTTGTGATTCGGGGTTATGGTGTTTGCTCTACCCCGAAATGGAGATTTGGTTAATTATTTAAATGGCAAGTCCTTTGGGGCCACCTTACGCTCCTTGCTCTGTGGTCATTGTGGCTTGAGGCAAGCTCTTGGTTCTCTCCATAGAAATTAGTCACTGCTGGATTTTTTTTTTTTCTTCAGAAATATATAATATTGCATCATCTACTAATTTTTATGATCAAATTCTTTCTGTATAGTCAGACTCCAAAATCTTTGCTGCCTCTTTCTGAAGCCAAGGTGCTTCAGGACATGGCCAAGGTGACCAGGACATGGTCAGGAAATGGCCCCAGCAGTGACAACGGGGCACAGCATCACTTCTCGCCATGGGTCTGTGTCTTCCTCCTACTGCCAAAGCTACCTGCTCCTGGCTGCCCAGCTTAGAAACAGGGCCTGTGGAAATTACACGCTGCTATTTGTAGTCAGAGAAAATTTGCAACCAAAGTATTAAATCAAAATATTTTCAGTCAGGTTGGGGTTTTGGGTCTTTTTTGTTTGGTTTTTCTTCAACCCTCACTAAAATCAGCAGAAGCCTGTTTGAGTCGTTGCTCTCAGTGTCCTGGGCGGGGGAAGAAAATGGGCCAAAACTCCAAATATAGTGAACGTTTGAAGTCTTGGCAACTGTTGGGAGAAGTTCAGTGCTAGTAGTCCATGGCATCCCCCCTGAGAACATCTCTGGAGTGTTTCCTGAGGTTGTGAAGCTGGATGCTGTCCTGCAAATCCTGCCTGGAAAGGCGTCTCCTGAACTCCTCTGTAGTAAAGTAGTAGATGACTGGGTCCACGCAGGAGTTCAAGCTGGCAAGGCACAAAGCTACAACGTGAAACACTGAGATCACCTTCTGGACGCACCTGTTTGTAATCGTATTGGTTTTGACAAAGAAATCCAGTGGAAAGCTGATGTGATAAGGTGCAAAGCAAATCAGAAATACCAAAGCGCAGGTGAGGATCATCTTTAAAGCCTTTTTTTTCTCTCCGAGGCCGTGTGAAGCAGAGTTTTTTTCTTTCAGTGATAAGATAGTCTTCCAGGAGCAGTATAGGATGATAAGTAGGGGTGTTACAAACCCCACCAATTCACCTATCGTCATCATCGCAATGGAGGTGGAAAGGCCAATGTTCTTTACGGGGAGATCCACAAAACACGTTTCGTTAACACCTTCCTTGTGAAGTCTGAGAAGCGCAAAAGGCAAACAGCCAATGCAGACCACAACCCACCCAACGATGCTGATATACACATCACAGATGCGTTTGCAGTCACTGAATTTGAAGGGGTACATAAGAAACAAATAGCGTCTTACGCTGATGCAGACCAAGAAGTAGATGCTTGCATACATATTGACGTACTTCAGGTAGAAGCAGAACATGCAGAGACCTCTTCCGAATTTCCACGTCCCGGTCAAGTAATAGAAAATCCTCAGAGGCAAGGACAAAACCTGCGATAAGTCAGCAATGGCTAAATTGATCATAAATATTACGGCCCTTTTAGTCTCTTTCATGTAGCCGTAAAAGACCCACAAAGCTAATGTGTTTCCTATTAGTCCAGGGATCAGGATGAAAGTGTAAGTAATCGCGTAGTAGGTTTTGAGGTCTGTTTCGTTGCAGGTCGAACCGTTCGTCATGGTTGTGCTCCAGATCCGAGCTCAGCCTTGGCATGATAACATGTTCCTCACTCGCGTCCTGCAGCCACCTTCTCCTCAGGGGGTTGGTGCTTAAATTAAAAGGTTCAGCCCTGGCATCTGTGGGGGAGGCTTTGGTTACCAGATTGTCGTGTCCACTCTGGGGAGGAGCTTCGTTATGGGGTGTGGGGGTTAATTAAAGTACTGTTCGTGTGCTTTGCTCATGCTTTTTGTCAGAAGTTACCAGACCTCACGCTGGTGGCTTGTAGGATTGACGGGGAGGGGATCCACACCTAGAAATGCATTGTTGGGTGCCCAAGCAGTCGATGGTTCGTCACCAGAGCTGCACCTCTGTCACCTTTCAGGTGGCATTTTAGCCACTTCTCTCAGCACAGGAGTTTGACAACCGATGTGGCTGAAAGACAAAGAGGTGCAGTTACGACACTGCGGGGAGACATGGGTCTTACAAAGCAAAAGCTATGGGCAAACTTGCCAGAGCAGTAGGAGCATCTCTAGCAGAAACCTATTGGCATCTGTGGTCGTCAGCTCTTCTCCCGCCTAACAAGTGCTATCCCTCACCCAGTGAAGGTGAAAACCCGCTAAGGAATGAATAGAAAATGTGTTTAATTGCTGCCACAAACCAGCCTGCTGTGCTCTACCACCAAGCAGAAGTCACCCCTAGTTGCAGGGTGTATTTAACTTGCTGCCAGGTTTCTGACAGAATCACAGAATCTTAATGCTGGAAAGGACCTCTGAGATCACCGAGTCCAACCATACACACACACACAAAAGACCCCCACAGTCTTGGCCACTAGAGCACGCCCTGAAGTGCCACATCTACACGTTTCTTAAATACCTCCGGGGATGGTGACTCCACCACCTCCCTGGGCAGGCC
>JAOXJM010000063.1:3023139-3040328 GCA_026413425.1 Tringa solitaria
CAGGGAGGGTGTGGAGTCCCCTTCTCTGGAGATCTTCAAGACCTGCCTGGATGCCATCTTGAGTGATGTGCTGTAGGCGATCCTGCTGTAGCAGGGGAGTTGGACTAGATGATCTCTAGAGGTCCCTTCCAACTCCAACAATCCTGTGATTCTGTGATTCTTTATGGTTCAGAATCCCTTGACACACAGAAATCAGTAACCGATGGCCTTTTGGAGGGGATAAAAGAACATTTTGTGGTGGGGGACCTGGGTGGGAACTTGTGCTTATTTTTGTCGGTGATGATTTTAATATCTTTGCCCAGTTTGTGCGAGAGGCTTGCAAAAGTTCTCTTTCCAAGGGGGTCTATATAGCCCTGAGTAAACCCTGTAGCAGCTCTTGCAACCTGCACGTGTGATTCCTTTTTCTTACCTGCACAGCATATTGAACACATACTTTTCATGCCTCTAGGAGCTTTATGCAAATTGCTATTCCTCACTGCCTGGCAATTTTCCTGGAGGAGAAAAAGCTGGCACAATCTGGTGAGATCCAACAAAATGTAGGGGTTATACAACTAATAGGCTTTAGATCTCCCTGCTTAAGGATCCTCTAGTATCAGATCATCATACTAAGGGAACCAAAATCCGATTAGAAGCTGTCTGCGAGAGTTATGTCAAGTCTTACATGCTGGTGACTGGCCCCTCTTGTATTGGCAATCCAATTATAAAAGTAGTGGTAATGAAAGCCTGCGATGGTGGTGTGAACTTGTACCTCCTCAGGTTGTTGCCTTTGGGAACATACCTGAAACAGAATAGCTGGCCTTCAAGAAATGAGATTTTCAACCTGTACTGGAATCACTGGGGCATTCCCATGTCCGCAGCTCACCCTCCCACCTAAGCCAGCAGGTACGGTAACTGTAAAGTGCGGTGGTGCCTGGGTCAGAAGGGGAAAGCTCATGAAATGGGTGTGGGAAGATCCACAGTTCTGAGTTCAGGTATTTGCATGTTTGCTGTACTTCCTCTCAGCAAAACAAAGGAGTTCCCATCCGTTACGTGACATTGCTTGCCCACGTAGGAGAGCACATTGTGATTTAACACAGGTGGAGAGGCAGAGAAGTGGGCACCAGGAAGGCTGGAAGGAACATGAGGCTGCTTCAGAAGCCATTGGTGTGCCCATATCCCAAATATTGTCTGTGACATTGCAGGCTGCTGCACCTTGCACATGATGGCTGAGGAGCGAAGGGCAACCATTTTCATGTGAACTGGAACACAAAAACCCAATTAACTCCATGGGGGGATTCCTGAGACTGGAAAACACCTCCCTAACAAATATGAGCAACCTCCACTCATGTTCTTCATCACATTTGCTTCATAAGGCTGTGCTTCCCCTTTCACTTCATCGGGGTAGAAAACAGCAAAGGTTTCAGCAAACAGAGTAGTTAATTAAATTTAAAAACTAGGAATAACTTGACAAGAATGAGGCCAGACTGCTAACATACACAAAGAAGACTGGTGCACGGATCAAACCACACGAGAGTAAAAGTCAAAGCAAGTCAACTAAACTCAATATATCAAAGAGCTGGTAGGGGCTTGGCACTAAAGCTAATCCCCTGTAAGCCACTTTCATATCTTCTGCCCTAAACCAAAGCCAACTGCAGCTGAAGGAAGACGAAAAACTTCACAACTTCACTGGCCATCCTTCAAAGCAATAACCAAGGGTGTGCAGCCAACAGTGTGTGGGCTAGGGCCCAAGCAGCCGTACACGCTGCTGGCAAGCCACAGGGCTAACAGGAATCCAGACTGGAAAGCTCTCCCCAGCGTCCAGGCAGTAAAAGAGCCAAGAAGGTGCAAAAGGGCTAACAGATACAGGAGCAGAGAACAGTGGGACTGCAATGGAAACACCACCTATTCATGCTCTGTAGGACAAGATTGTGAGCTAGTTCCCCCAGGGAGGTCAGCAAGTGTCTGCATCCCCAGAAATTGTGCATAGCTGGCAACATCATGCTGGGCTGGTGCAGTAAAAGGCCTGTCAGGTACCATGCAGGACAAGCAAGGTGTTTTACAAGCATGAACACAGTGCTCGCCATGTGCCTAGGTACCAAGATGTAAACCTGTTCAGAGAAAAAATAAGTGCAATCACATGAACAACTAACACCAAGAGATCAACAGCAACAGTCATAATTCAGGTCTACCTTGGGTAGCTCCTGTCTGATAAAGGACTCCAAGGAGAATGATTCATGGAAGAAAACAAGCTCATGTTATCATTTCATTAAGATCAGAAGCAGCAGTGATGGTACCTGCAAATCAAAGCATCTACAACAAGGATTTCATTGGTTGATTGGAATGATGAAAAGACATTAAAAGTTTTTGCTTCTATCGCTACTTTCCATGATACTAACAGAGCATAGAAGAGGATAAAGTCTTGGGAGCTGATTTAATTTCCCTGCCCAAAGGTAGAGGTGCAGTGATGTACGTACATGAAGATAGAGCAGATTTATTTCAGCCCTTCCTGAGCATAATCTGATCGGGGTTTTTTTTTTGGCTTATAAAGATCTTTTGTAAGCTATCATTCTTGCACTAAGTGCTTAACGGTGCTTGGACTCCGCTGAGGCTGAACACAGCCAGTTATGAATGCCAAGTTTGTGCCTTCCTGCGGGTATGGACAGAGCCACAGCCGAAGACCTACAGTAGAGCAAGTTCTAGGCAAATAAGCGAAGGAGATCTGGGAAGAGGCACGGAAAAGAGCTGTGGCATCCCACAAGAAGGTGGGTTTGGTCATCTCAGATGGGTGGGAGGGAGCAGAGTAGGAGCCAAGGGCACTGCATGTTAGACCTGGGGCCTGCTTCCCTTTTTGGAGAGTGCTGTCCTTTGCTTGCATCCCACAAGGACTGTTAAATCCAGCTGTGTCTTGGAAGGAATGAGTAAGTCTTTACTATTACAGTCAGTTCATTTGGATTGAGGAGTCAAAATTTCCTTGGCATTGATAATTCATTGGCCCTGTTGATTTTTTCAGTCACTACTTCTCCTTTTGATGATTTCTGCAGTATCTCTGTGTTTAGGCTGTCTTCTTTTTTCTATTTTTGCTTTCAAATTTGTCCTTCATTCATCAGGCACTGTTTTTCTCTGACACCTGGGGAGGAAATGCAACGCAATAATATCTTAATTACATCAGCAGCATTCTGCAGTTTAGCTATGTTTCAAACAGAAAGCATCCTTCAAATTCTGGGATGACACAACAGCTCAGCTACATACTATTTTTCTTACTTCTTTTCCCTGTTTTAGCTTCTCACCTATTTCGTTTTCTATCTATAATGTAGATTGTATCAGACTACCAACTCCTTAAATGGTGTTTCTGAAGGTGGGTTATTGGTTGTCCTAAGTTGTCCTAACTCTAAATCGCTGTTTCTATGCCTATATGGTAGATGTAGGGTTAATGAGCTAGGAGAAGGAAACATATATTGCCTTTGAGTTAGTCTACATCTGTTTTTCCCCCTGTACTGAGTTGCCCTTGGAGCAGGAAAACACAACTACCAGTTGTACTACGCCTGAGCCAGTACCACAACTCCTGTCTGTTCATTAGGGCTTAAATCCGAGCTCTAACGGGCAAAACCCCATCCAACTTTCCACGTCAGTTTTAGGGCTGCTTCAGTTTTTGCACAGAAATCAGGCCCACTTGAGCTGCGTTTGAGCTGTGTGTGCGAACTTCAGGAGCGCTTACCACAAACACGTCTTGCTGACAACTTCCCCCACACACAGTGCACGTTTAGCTGAAATACATAAGTAAGGAGGGAGATTGCAATAGTCCTACCCACCTCAAGAAAACAAGTATCCCATAAACTTCTAATGTTTTTTTTTTTTTTTTTATTTGATTTTCACTTTCAAATTTTTCTGCTTTAAAATGGAAACCTTTGAGAATCTGTTTGGGAAATTCAGGAGAAAGCTTTTGAGATTGGGATAATGCCTCTGTCTTCAAAACCTGTTGAGAAACTGAAGAGTATGATCTGGGCAGCTCCACGGGTAGGACATCCCAATGAATAGTCAGAGAGAAAACATCCAGAATTGGCTTCTTAAAAAGTCTAATTACAGACTGAAAGCAAAGTTCCTTATTTCCCCTCCTCGCTGAAATCAGCAGGAAAATGCATGACAGTCCTATGATCCCCTGTAAATCAAGCCGTAGCTAATCCCAGTTTGCACTGGGCTCTGACTGAGAAATTATAATTGCCTTTGAACCAGAACTGGACTCTGCCCTTTCTCATTTCAGGATGGGTTATTGAGTTTTGGGCTTTTTTGTTCAGGGTTTGGCTGGGGGTTTTTTTTGGTTGCTGAGTTTTCATAAAACACTCTGGGGTTGGGGTTTTTTTTCTGTTTACTCTTCATAAGCAGAACACAGATGTTTCCCAAATCTGTTAGTAATTCTCAGGTTCCTCTTCCACATCGATATCAATCTCTACTTTTTCCAGGATGTCTCATCATCTCAGCATCCCTTTGCATCTAGATAAAAACATTTTTAGCCACAGTAAAAGACAAAATACATTGTCTTGGATAGCTGCATCTTGTAAACTCACAGTGCGATCATTTTTACTGAGAACTGTTGTACAGTTAAAACAAAAAAAAAAGAAACCACTGGTTTGTGGTCAAGACATGCAGTGACGTGAGAGTTTTAACCATCTGAATAATGGTGACAGAGTGCAAAGATCAGCCGTGGTGATTCCTTTTTTCTTTCTTTCTTTCTAACTGGAAAGAGAATATATAAGAGAGATATATAATATCTAGAAGCACCACCAAATAATCACTGTGTCAGGGATTTCAAGTTAACTCTATTAACATGTATTTATTAGATTGCCGCAGAGCAGAAGACATCAGGCTTCATCAAAAACAATATCCTGCTTTCTGTCAGTGGCCTCAACAGATGCTTTGGAGGAAGGAAAGATATGTCTTCCACAGTGTGTCTTGCAGTGAGACAGCATATATTAGAGCAGGGGGGAAATTCCAGTGAGAGCACGTGAGGGATATCGCGAGGGCTGGGCAGTGTTTAACCGCTCTTACTCACTGTAGCTGTGCTGTGGCTGCTGCCTGTTCAGACAGCTTTGGCAAGTGAGAATTGCTTGTGCCCTGAAAGACGGTGCCATGGGAGAAGTGTAGGAAAGAAACAGGGATATGCGTATCCCGAGCAGTCCACAGAATAGCTTGCAGGAGGAGGAAGGGACAGTGACCACGTAGGCAGGAACTGTTCCCACAGTCACCACATACAGTCTGGCACTGAGATGATGGCAATATCTCACTTGTTAAAAGTGGCAAAAGTAATTAATCCTGTTCTGTTGGGGAGTGAATGAGAGATGGCAACAAAATATATTTTTGCTTCCTAAAACATAGATTAAAGCAATTGCAGAAGTGAGAGGAGCTCGGCAGCCGAGGGAACTCCTTGTTTTTCTCTCCTCATTCAATCCTCTCTGTTGAGAAAAGATTACCAAAAGATGGAGGGAGGGCATTTAAATCCTACTGTGGTGCTGTTTAAACATAACCGTTTTTACATTAAGGTGTGAACTCACCACACATAGTTTAGCAGCCTTTTCCATTACAACTGTATTTTTAAAATTAAGTGTTTAAGCCCAAAACTCAGTCACTTTTCATCTCATAGCTGACTCTTCAGACAAGGCTATATATAACTTTCATCTGAAACTGGCCCAGAGCAGTACATGGCTGCTTTCTGCTTGTATGTGTTGGGGCTAGATCCACTGTTTCTGCATATCCGTTAACAATAGGCACTCCTATGCCTAATGTTTGGACACTTAAGTGGCTGCAGAGGCTTGTATGTGGCTCATGGGTTTCTCCTGCAGCCCCAGGGAAGGTAGGATCCTCGAGAGAGGGGGTGCTGCAAGCAGGGAGCTCAGAGGAGAGGCCGAGCCGATGGGGACACAATCTTTCCCTCCCTCTTTTGGCTCAGCGAGCCTTGAATTCTTGGCTGTGCAAGTGGAAGAGCTAAGAAAGGCAGGGTGGAAAGGCACCCATCCCTTTTTACAAGGAATAATTGACAACTGCAATAGTTCAGGCAGTGTCCCTTGAGGTGTGGGACATGGGTGGGAACCCACCTTGAACCCCCACGGTAATGACAAAGGACAGCAGTAGCACCATCACAACTGCCAGGCATTTGGTTTCCGTTTGTTTATTTTAAGCCCCACTGCAGCTGCATTTTGTGAAGAACCTGCCAGTGTAAGTGTGCCTTGGGCACAGGGACTGGGCGGCATAAGTTGTCCGAGAGGCTTGAAGGAATAGCCCTTTCCTGGATTCCTGATGGACTGAAGCGGGAGTTTGGTGTCGAACAGCGTGGGACAGGGCAGCTCCAGGCACGTGGCACAAATCCAGGCACCTTCCATAGCACTCGGGCACATTCAGTACCTCTGTCTTATCAAAACCACTGTTAAGGATCCCAAGTCCTTTGATCAACCTCAGCTTAAACGTTTTCAAGTGTACTCGCTGATGGAAAACTGATCACCAGGGAGGACAATCAAAAGATTTCCCTGTGTAGGTCGCTGAAGAAAGCTTTGAGGAAAAAATGTTGGTTTTTTTCCCTCAGCCTTTTTCTCGGCAAGAGGGTAAACCTGGGCAAAAGGCTTCAAATAATGGAACGCTGGCCATGCAGCTGCACGACATGTAGCACTGACCTGCCTGAATTCACGGAGGTTTCACATTCATTCAGGAAATTTTCCCTTTGGAGCAGCATGCTTGGAAACTGTCAGTCCCCTCATATAATTTTGTCCTGTACTCCCTGCTGCTTGTCCTGATTTATTTGACTGAAACGTGACTGCCCCGACCAGAATCCAAACCAACCCTGGCTGGTTGGATAATCCTCTGGTGCACAATCCCCACCTCTCCCATGCTGCATTTGCTGCAGGATGCTTTGCCCTCAGACCGTTGAGCAGTGGGGCTGTAACAGCACGGTTCCTTCCATGAGCTGTCTGGATATTTATGCAGCTTTGTGGGCAGGCTTCATAGCCCACACTGTTTCGTGCAGCTGTGGCTAGACTGTTATTAGTTCCCCAGGCAGCAAGTCTGAAGGCCCCCCGAGCTATGAGATGAAGCATAGAACAAATGTTTGTATATTTATATAACTTCCCTGATTAATTGTTTGAGTGCCTAGCAGCCTTTAGTGTGTTCAGCCTAGTAGGAAAGGCAGTGGTATTAGCTCTGTTTCACAGAATTGACTGAGAAACAGCAAGGGCTAAGACAAAAATTTTCTGATTTCTCCTGTTGGTCTTGGTCCCTTCATCCACAGCCCTTCGTGTCAGTGTTTATTTGGTTCTGCCTTTATAACTGCCTGCCCTAATGAGAGATCTCCATGTGCAGAGGTTCATTCACACTGCAGCTCTGCTAACGGGTGCCACCAAGCCAAACCAGCTGGCCAGCCCGCAGCCCTCCAAAAAGATCCTCGCAGATTTTAGGGCCTTTTAGCCTTCCTAAAGACAAGAATGTGTCCAGCAGACCACAGCAGTCTCAAATCACTCCCTTCTGGAACAGCAGCTGGTTCTCAATCCATTCACTGTTCCATCTAGAGAAGGAGGCTGCTGCTGTGCCATTAGCACATGCATCTTGTGTTGCAGGACTGATAGTTGTTATTTCTGTGCTTGCTAACCCAAACTTCAGTCACTGGGGCTGGCTCCCAGATTGTCCCATCCGTTCTGCTTACTTGCTGGTGTGGCACTTCGTCTAGATCTTTTTTCTAAGCAGTCCTGGAAAAGATTCTGAAAGCAAAGGGGTAACACAAAGGCAGATGGATGTCGAGTTGCAGTGAGCACTCTGTGTGTACAGCACAGCAGGAGGCTACTCCTGCCTGGTGTGCATTGCCCAGGTGCCCAGGCCCCTGAACTGTATTGGTTTGCTTTTATCACATCAGACAAGGCTGCTCCCATCACCTAGGGCCTGACTTTTGGACCAGTCTGCATAAGAAAGGGCTACAGACGAGGTGGACGAAAAACTTGCACCGAGCACCACAGGACACTCTGGGGAGTTGCTCTGAGCCGAGCCCCAGCGCAGAGCAAGGTGGCCGAGAGGAAGCGGAGCAGCCAGGGGAACCACAGCCAGCCACCTCACACATCCCTCTGTCTCACACAAAGCTCACAGCTCTTTAAGAAGCTGTTTGGGCCTTGGCTCTTGGCCTCTTGCCTCTGCTAAAGCCATGGTCAGTGGCTCCTGCAGTGGAACTCCATGCTCCTTTCAGCCTCTCTTTGCTTCTGTAAGGACCTCCTACGGAACCATGCCAGGACACACGGGGTGTACAACAGCCTGCAGGCATGATGCCGAATAGGAGGGGTAGGAGGTGAAGACCATCACCAGGCACATCCTATCTTCATGCTCAGAGGAGGCCAGTAGGGATCTGCTGAGAGGAAAAGATCAGTCCCAGATTCACAAGAGCACACTCCCACACTGCGTTCAGCAGCTGCGTGCGGTGGCAGTGAAGAGAGGAGAGGCCTCTGCTGTGCAGACAGGGCTTTGGTTTACTGGAAAATTAGGGAGCTACTGAAAGGAAGCTGGTGTGAATGACTCAGTGTCTTATTGTAGAAAAGTCTGGAAGGCTGCAGGGCTCCACACACAGCAACCTCATTGCAGTGATGTTCAGCAGCTGTTACATCCAGTTACTAAATCTTTGCTGGGGCCAATACCCCTTAATGGCCTTGAGCAGCCTCACCTGGGGCTCCCCACACCCGCCCACAGCTTCATTTAAGCTCAGGGTAGGGCATTCAGCCCCTTCCTCACCTCCGTGCAGACATGCTCACCTCTGGCCCTGCCTCCAACGTGATCCTCATCTGTGCAGGTAACTTGTCCCTGAGGTGGACCCTTGGATGCACGTTGTAGTGGGTTTCCAGCCTGGCTTTTAACCTTGGCTCTTGCTGAGGAAGGCTTTGGTTCTTGGTGGGGAAGGCTGTGTGTTACAACCTGGTCTTCAGTGCTGACTTTGGCTCTGCTTCCCTTTGCTCCTGTCTGAAATGCTGGATGGACTCTGGGCTTGGCTCTATGCTGGCCCTGGCTGGGATCGTTGATGTGATGAGCTGTTTGCCCTGGAGGGGTTGCACCCTGTGGATGAGGACACTGCCTGCCCACCCTTGGCTCCTAGGTCCCCCATCTTCAGGGAGCAGCCACCCTCCTGCTCCCTGACTGTCTCCTGTTCAGTCTGAGGTTGTCCTGAGAATACTTGAATAGCTGTTTCCTCTCAAAGAAAGGATCTAGAGCAAATAGAGGGCTTACAGGCCTCAAGGTCAGTATTAGACTGGCTGATTTTAGGGTTGTAGAACTTGATACGGTGTTGGTGCTGCTTCTGTGTTCCCAGGGAAAAATAAAGCATCTCAAACTGGGACATGGAGCAGCCAGCATCCTGTGCGGGTAGCAGCCTAAGCTGAGCTCATAAGGAGCACTTAGCCCAGGGACCATTTTTTACTCTTATTTTTAAAGAAAATGTTGACTGTGTTGGAGATCTGATAGCTCTTGCCATCAGGAGGGTATAAACAGAGGATGTCTGTTGGGTTTAGCCTCTGCAGAGAGTCTCTAAGGACTCTGTTGGGGCACACACAAGCACTGTGCTGGGAGCTACTGGTGCTGGGCTCCACCTTCAGTTACCAAGAAGAAATGGGTATGGTTAAGGTGTGATTGTTTTAGATACCTATTGTAGAAGAAGCTAAACTTTGCTATTGTAAGTGCCTATTTTTCTCCAGTGACTAAAGGGAAGTCAAGATGACTAATTAGCATCTAAGATTATGCAAGTTGTGTCTTGCCTGATGTCTGGAGCCATGCCTGATGTCTGGAGCCATGAAAAGGTTGAGATGGGACATGCCCAAAGAATTGGGACAGCAGAAATATGAGAAACTGCAGGATGTCAGCTTGGGATTCTTGGGATTTAAGGTCCTAAAATTCACTTGGGTGAGCTGCCAAAATCCCTTTGGATCGCACCTGGTATGAAGGTCAAAGCAGGAGCTGGGTCCTCTTCTCCTTCAACTTGGTGCTTTCCCAGCTGCTAAACTGCTTTTTGTTCCTTTCAACTATGGAATGGCTGGTAATGGGGCCGTGTCATTCCCCTTCTTCCCCACCAGCCTCTGTGGCAGACATGGCTGTGGAGTTCATTTCAATCTCAGACAATTGTATTAACAGGGTAAATGATTTTTTAGCTATGACTCTGATTAGCTTCTTGGGCTTACTTGCTGTTTTAAGCTTATTTTTCAGCTGCAAGCTCTGGTTTTCCCTTGCTGAAAATGTGCCTTCAGAGCAGGAAGGAACTTGACTTTGTGAAGATTTATGTTGCTTTTAACCTAATTGTGTGACTCTTTGTAACAATAAGCTTCAGTTCCACTTTAGATAGAGAAATTTTACTAAGGAGTTATTTGCCACAGGCTATAAGGTATCTGCTACTGAAACACAATGAAATGAAGGAATTTATACGTATAAAACATTGAAAATGTGTTATTAAAATCTAGACCCTGTCTTGAGTTGTTTGTGCAGAAGCCTGAGGATGTGGAGTTGGAAACACAATGTATGTAGAGCAATACAAGACAATGTTAATTTCTAAAAAACACTTAAGGTAATTTAAAATAAGCTCTAAATGTTTTCTGGCTGAAATGAAAACAAGAGTGGAAAAAATCCCGTAAGTGTAGGGGGAGCAGAAGATTATCTTGATGTTATTAAGAAAACATGAAATGAGGAAAAGATATTTCTTTGTTTCAAAAAACCTTACAAAACTCTGATACAAAGCACTTCAATTACTTCTGGTCTGACAGACGTTTCCATCAAACTTTATTTTAGCAGTAAATATGTGCCTTAAAGTTTTAAGCAAAAATTCACCCCTGCAAACACTTCATCTCCCTGTTGCTTCATTTTCCTTCCTTATTTCTTGCTTTGTGCAGCTGGTGGGGTTTTTTTTCCCTTTAAAAATATAGCTAGGTGGGTACCAATAACCAGATCTCCCCTGTTGACTGGTGCAGTTCAGGGTGTCCCAATGTCCCTGGGGATGCCCTGCAGGAAATGGTGTCCAAGGAGGGCTGGTGGTGCTGTGGGGCTGCCTCCAGCAGCACGGGATGAGTCACCATCTGCTCTCCAAGGGCGCATCCAGGAGCAGGAAGCCATCCCTGGAGGATTTGCCCTCAGGCACCTCTTGGCCCCAGGGAGTCGCGGCCATGCCAGGGCCTTGAGGCCTTTGCAGGGTGTGTGAGGGAACCTGCAGGTTGTTGCCTCACGGGGTGGGTGCTGCGGTAAGCACTCGATCTTCATCAGATATCCTCAGGGTGTTTCCACCCTCATTTTTTTTTTTAAATTATTTTTTTTTTTGCATGCTTTTGTTTCTTTTCCTGTGTAGCGTGGCTTAAAAGAAGCAATAAGAGGGGAAGTGCAGAGCTGTGTCGCTTGCCCTCCCTGAGGTGCAGGTGGGCGAGTGGGCAGCATGTTCTCTCTGGCCCCAGCCAGCCATGCTTCCCCTCAGGTGCTACAAGCACCAGAGCGGAGCGTGTCTGCTTCGTGCTGCGTAAGCTGCCATGCTGCCTGCTCCCCTGAGGGCAGCTCTATCAGGGTGGAATATGCCAGAAAGGCCTGGCAGCCACCTTGGCAGTGCCATCTTGGCAGAGACCTGTGGCAGAGGGGAAGCATCTGGGTGTCTGTGGTGAGGGCTGCCAACGGTCCTGTCCCTGCTGGCACCCCCTGCTGCACCTCAGCGCTGGTTTTTGAGGGAAGGTGCCCGTTTCTGTTAACTGAACCCAGAAACGCTTCTGATTTTCATCTGTCTGCACAAGTGTCAGTCCTGTGCATTGCTTCTGCCCTCCATTCTTTGGTGCACCTCTCCTGACAGTAAAGACGTCCTGCTCTTCTGCTTTCCTCCTCTCTCACATGGCTTTTTCCCCTCCTACCCTCCCTCCCACTCTCATAGAATCCACTCTCTGTTCTGATTTCTTTCTCACCAGTACTTTTGTCTGTTTGTCCTCCTCTGTTCTGGAGACCTTTTTCTTATGCAGCCAGATCACCTTTATCTTCACATCTCCCACGCTCGTTTTTACTACTATTTCTACCAACCTGGCTCTCAATTTCCTGCTTCACTTTCTTTACCTCTCCCCTACCTTTTTGTTTTCTGTCTCTAGAAAAGTCTTCATCCCTCACACCCTCCTCAGATGTCGGTCCCTCAGTCACTGCTCCTGCCTTTGACAATGTCCAATTTGACCTCCCTTGCTTCTGCTTCACACCCCACCTTCACACACCTCTCTGCACCCCACACCTTTTCTCTTCACTGTCCCCTGGTTGTTGTTGGGGATCTTCACTTGGCCATCTTCTGCAATGTCAGCTCATGTTTATTTGTCTTCTCTTTGCAGTCTCCTCCTCTTGCCCTCCATTACCTTAGTCATTCATCTTGTGCTTTTGCTCCTTCCTCATATTGCATGGTCCAGCCTGACAGCTCCAGGTTCTGCCTTTCATCCCATACCCTTTTTCTGGTTACATGTATACCTGGCATGAATGCTGTTGCCTTTCTCCAATGCATGTGTGATTTCTTTCTCAGAAATTTTGGTGTTTTGTTTAGCAATTCTCCTTGTCTGGGTTAATCAAATCCCAAATCCACAGTCCTGTCTTTTTTGTCTGGAACACTGTAGTCTCCTTTCACATGCTTCAGCTTTTTACTGTTGGGTTCTTCATATTGGAGACACCTTCTCAAAAAGAATCCTTAACAATTAGTTGATGTTAATAAATAATCAACCTCTCTAAACATTGCTGACCACTGATACCAGTTATCTCCCAGGTTTCTATCTTGAACATCCAGCTTTATCACAAAAGATTTTTGGTTGCTGACATTTAGCTCCTGCTTCCCTGGAAGGAGTTATATCAGCTGATCTTGTCCTTTAAGTTTTAATGAATTGCAAAAACACCTGAACATGTGCATGAGTAGAGCAATAGGATGGAGGTGAACTGGGTCAGTGCTCAGAGATGCTCAAGACTGTGCCTGTGCTTCATTAGAAAAGGAAAAAGAAAACCTGCCATCTGGCAGGGTGACATTATGGTGGGTCCTAGCAAAGCACCAGGGCTTTCAATTTGGAATGAGATAACTTTCTAAGACGTGTGAAAGTGGGGGGCAAAAAGAGCTTTGTTCTTGTAAACCGCAAAGGAGAAATAACTTGACTTAGGCTTACACTTTAACAGGTGGTTCTTTTTTTTTTTTTAGTTTTAACCACTCCATCTGTGTCTGCTTTGAAAGTCAGTTTCATATCAGTTTTTCATGGGGTCTTTCAGGTTGTCTCTCCTAGTAATATTCCTGATCAACTCTGCAATTATGAAGACATCTGTAATTTGGCCTCCTTGGGTGACAGTCACTGTTGTCCATCTCTTATGTTTGTATGAAAAATCTCTGATAATGACTAAGTTCCTTTGAGGGCAATGACACTCTGGATCAGGGGATTAATAAGGGAAATCACCAAAAAGCATACTCAGGACTTCTATTTCAAGAGGTTCAAGCTGCTAATCCCTAGTATACTGCTGCCTGCAGAACTGTGGCTCTGCCATCCCAATCCCAAGGGGTGTTCCTGTCAAAGGGTGACTCTGAACTGCAGTTTTGAGAGAAATTTGATAATCTGTGAACAATTTCTCATAGCACAAAGGGAAGGTGGTGGCAGTGGGAGGAAAGCTGGCAAACAGGCACAGCTGGGGCTTGTTCCTCACCTGAGCCTGCTTCCCAGGTCTGGATGGGGAAGGCAGGAGAGGGTAAGTTTGGCTGAGGAGATGGTTGAATAGTTTGAGACTAGGTCTGGTTTTTTTCCTCCTACTCATCCTTTGTTTAATTATCTCAGTACCTATTTGAGGGGAGTGTTTTGTTGCAGGCCAGTAAGTCCACTGAAGAAATATACACAGCGTTGTCAGGAAGAATCCTTGTTTCTATGGGAGTATTTTAGAGCTTAGTGGGGAAAATGAGCTTTGCATAGTAAATTGGAACCGAATGCCTAAGAGTAACTGATGTTATATGATGGCTTGAAGACCTTGCAGAGCCAGAGGTGTTCTCACCCACCCACTGAGCTGCTTAGGTCAGTGCCTTCTCTTACCTTGTGTTTTTCTTTCTGAACACATGATGGCAGTACACGCTTTAAGCACCAGTTACAATATTTAATTTTAAAAATAACTGAATGCAAACTTCTAATCCTTTCCTTTATAGTAGCTTTTAAGAAATGAAAGAAGTATTTATTCCCTCATGCCTAAATATCTCATCTCCCTTTCCTTTATAAAAATGTGATCCTTTGCTTATTCTTCCCATTTAATTCTGTTGTGTCCCTATTATTAATATTGCTGAATTTTCTGCTGGTGCTGTGTCCTATTGCTCTGAATTGCAGTGCTTTTTGTACAAGGTGGTGCTTCCCTTGTGTGGACAACACAGCTTTGGGGACTTTGGTGGTAGATTAGTCTATAGCTCAGGGTGGTGGAATGGAAAAAACCATTTCTGGCATTGGAGTAGAAAATGTTTCATCGAAGGAATTTGTTAATGGTGGAATAGGAGGAAGAGGACCTTCAGAAGCAGTTGTAGGAGGAGAAATTCTTGCTATGAATATATGGCATGAAGATTTGGACTCTTAGGCTAGCTTGGATTAGAACCTTTTAGATGAGCTGAACTGTTGAAGAGCGCTAAAGAATTTTTTTCCCTTATCTTTCCTCTACTTATGGGCATCATGTGAGTGGCAACAATATTTTTTCCTCCAAAGATACCCTCAATTTTATCTGTCAGTAGATGAATTTATACAAGGCAGCTCTGCCTGATTTTCCTGTCAGCTTGTAATTGTCTTTCGTGTCCCACGGCTGCCCTCTGGTGTTGCTGGGGCTCTCTGATGGGACTGGCCAGTTATCAGGTTTCTGGTTGTAATTAACCACTTTTAAACACACTTTGTAGCCTTGAGTTACCGTGCCTTTTGTTTCATGTTACTTATGTTTTGCTGTTACCCCTATTTAAGGGTATCACTCTAGGACCAGACCTAAATTAACAACATTTAATACAGACACCATTTTATTAGGCACTTTTTCTGTAACTTCCCACAACTACTTGTGTTCTACATTAAATACTTTACAGTTTCTGCACCCCTTTCTTTGATGCACCATCTGATTTGACATCTCTTGTTATGATTGATGTATATAACTGTTTCATCTGTGATACAATGAGACCTCACACAGGAAAAACTCAAAAAATAACGCTTTTCTCTATTTTTGCAGCAACCAAACCTGTCCTATTCCCTTGTGTGAGACAATGTGTTTGGCCCAGCAAGGCAGGCAATCAAATTAAGTCACTTGGGACCACCTTGTATTTACTCTTTGGAGCTTTCTGGAACCACCAGCATTGCAAGAGGTCTGTAAGGGCTGCTCTGGAGCAGGCTGCTGTCCTAACCAGTGGTTCAAGTTTAACCAGAGTGATATCTGAGCAACACAGACCTGCTGTAAACAGGCTTCTTTTAGTCTTTTGGAGAGAAAAAAAGAAAAAGGAGCTGCTGTCTGGAACATGGGTGGCTTAATTTGTGAATTAGTACCTAACCAAGGGAGAACAGGGAAAAGAAAATTTTGAGAAACCTCCTATTTCTTCAGACCCCTACTATCCTTAAAAGCTTCATTAGTCTCTTAGTTAACTTGAGCAAGCCACAAAACTGGGCAGTATTGGACTGCACTCCAAAGGAGTGGTTGCACTGCCCTTGGGAAAGCCAAAGAACACTTGCTTACTGTAAGGAAGATATAAATGCATAAGCCAGATGTGGAGCTAGAAATGAAGCTGACTGAAATAAGAGGCAGACGGCAGCAAGCATTTGAAATTCAAGGCTTAAAAGTGTGAGCGTTTCCTCGCTGAAGGCATGTATGTACCCAACTATATGAATAAATAATGCTTTCTAGCAGAAGTGTGGGAAAATAAACTTACTGAATTCAAAATACGTCAAAACCCTAGTCTAATTAAGAGTGCGTTCATGAAGGAAAAGTTTGTAGATGGCTTCTGTGGGTTAGGGAAGCTCAAAGCAATTCAGAGGGAACCATCTATTGCACAGGAACGGTGGATCTCAGGCAGCTTCTCATTTGCAAGGGCAGAGAATAAAAGAGAAGAGTGTTTTCTTGCTTTTCTAAGCATGAGAGAAGAACTGACTATGTGGATGCAATCACTTGTCATTGGAGAATGCTCTCCTTGTACACAGAACCCACATAATTAGATGTGTGAAATTCAGAAGCATCCTTTACCACCTTCAAGAGTCAGACTTGAACAGAGACTAGCTTAAAAAAAAAAAAAGACAGGGCAGTATTGAGAGAGATCCTCTGGGGGGGAAAAAAGGGCAGGGATTTGTGCATGCTCTGTACTGCTTTTGGAAGAGGTGGCCCAAGTCCTGCAGACCTAAAGATGTTGGGAGCAAGTCCTAGTAAAGCACTTTCAATCCTGAAGAGGTTAACTGAAGAGGCCCTTGTCCTAATGACAGTAAGTGCAAAACTAAAAGCCATTCCCAGACATTTCCTGTGGAGTGTATTGACACAGTGTCCCTGCAACAGGATGATCGGTGGAGGAGACAAGACACTTGTGCGTTCTGGAAATTAAGACAAACAAAGCGTCAGAGCTCCCATGTAGCTGTACAAAGCATCAGTGCTCCCACGTAGCTTTGGCCAACTTCCAGCTCCCATTGATGGGAAAGAAGCATTAATTGAAACTCGCCAAAAACTTCTTACTGGCGTTGCTAAAAGGGGTCTCAGAAACAGTCCTACTCCTGATTTCTAAGGCTTGATATTAATTTCTCATCTTACAAATCTACAAATTCATTGTCAGTGGACAGACACAGTTTAGAGAACGTGAGTTTGTGATTTGCAGTAAAGCTCAAGGTGTATCTCTGAAAAATCTCTATTTTTCCAAATCTAGGATTGATGCACATCTCATCTGAAGACTGCAGCACCCGCCCTGGGTGGGAAAAGGTGAAACCAGAATCTGATCTGTCTTCAGATAGTTGCAGTGAAATTATGACTTGTCATCTACTGAAGCTTTGCTGAGCAGAAAGCAGCCAGAAAGCCTTGGAGATACAGGGACTGGCACTCCCTCCATGCAAACAGCCCCCTGGGTGCTGCAAAGATCTTGGACAGCTGTAAAGAGGATGCAGTTTGAGTGGGACCATCAAGTCACCCACCCATCTTTGGTCATCAGCAGTCTCTAAACAGGTCCAGGATGGAGCTGAGTTTGCAGTTAGGGTAGGGGTTGTGCTGCTGCATAG
>JAOXJM010000063.1:3047341-3076041 GCA_026413425.1 Tringa solitaria
GGACCTCTGGAGATCATCTAGTCCACCCCCCTGCCAAAGCAGGTCCACCCAGAGCAGGTTGCCCAGGAACGTGTCCAGGTGTTCATGTCGTTTATTTCTTTAGGTTCATAGCACCTTGCAAAGATCTTGCCAACTCACTCAAAAGTTATTTATAAGGAACCACACTTGTGACCTTTTTTCTGTTATCACAGTCACCAAGAGGTGTTTGGATCTAATGACTTCTCAGCTTGCCTGGTGGGGCATGTCGTTCAGAGTGCGAGTTCCTCTACGTGTGAGCTTTCTCCTCTGCATTAGTGTGTGCCAGGCACTGCTGTCTGGCAGCTCTTCAGGTGCTGAGGATGGGAACTGGTGCTGTCAGCGTTAAATTATGCTCGAGCATGCCCCTTAAAATGAGTAACAAGTCTCTCTAATACAATGTCTTGTTCTGTAGGCCTCATCAACATAAGAAAAAGATGGATGGCCTTAGCAGAAGGTACAATTGAACACTTGTTTAATAGCCTACTACAGTAGGACATTTCTGCTTATAGCAGGCTTATATTGGCTTAACTTTCAGTGATTTCTGTACTGAAGGGTATGTTACAAGTTTATAGTTTAGTAAGTATATGAGCTTGTTTTCTCTTTATTTTACTTTTGAAGAACTTCACTCATTGTGAGTCTCTTACTGGAGCTTGTCCTTGAGCACTTCACTAAAGTATTAGATCATACAATCTGAGGTTTTGGTGTGGGACAAATCCACATGTGATTTTTACCATCCCTGAATAGCCAAAATGTCCAGTCCTGCAGTTTTTACATCAAAGTCTGGCTCAAGGTCATGGCAGTCTCACATACAAGGACTCCTCAAGAACTCAGGCAATTGTTCTCACTCCTTGACAGTGGCTATCCTGATTATTTATTTTTTTTCCCCTTTTTGGCCTTGTGACTGATCAGCACACTCAAACTGTCCTGCTTTGTCTAACAGGAATAAAGTGATAACTGGCTCTCCTCAGCTGCAGGCTTCCTCATAACCCCAAAGAATGCTTTTAACAGTATTGTGTAATTTTTTTTCCCCCAAGGGCATGTTGCTCTAGCAGCAGAAGGTACTCTGATGTTATGAGAGTTGGACTGCAAACCCAAACAGGTTAAGATAACTAAATAAAAATGGTGCAGGAGTCAGGATCTCTAAGGAAGGTGTTTGCTGGGCAATGTATGCAACCAGCTAGGTTATGTGGCATAAATGATGTGTACAATAGGTTCACTTCTATATTGAACAGTGAAATTGTGTTTGAATCACCCTTGATAATTCCCATCTGAACTACAGGTTTGCTGCCTTTGTTCTGACCTCTAAGGATGGCTTTGCTGTGGTGCTGGTCTTAGCATCTAGGGAGTTTAAATGTTCAGGTGTTGTATTTAAGACTTGGAAATCATGGAAAACCCAAATCCATGGAAATCAAATAAAAAATGAAAATCCACTTCTACTATAAACCTACCCTTCATTACGAGAAAGGAGCTCTGTGATGCTCTGACTTAAGCTGCAAAGTTGGCTTTAGAAGTTTCTGTTTTCCTACCCCCATGGACCCTCTCCCTTCAGTTGTACCAGCACAACCATTTGTGGGATAGGGTTGTTAACAGGAACCTGGTTAAAAGATCCATGTTAAAAATAAAACTTAATTTTGGGGGGAGGTGGTGGAAATAAGAGTTAGCAGTTGTTGCGCAGCTCCAGGGCGCTGGAAGAGTCAGAGAGGAGTGTGGGGAGAAGAGTGGGAGTCAGTCTCCAAAATCAGTTTCATTGTCCTCCACCCCTCAAAAAAACAAAGAGGAACAATTGAACTGTGAACCCTGTTTTCAGAGAGCATCAATTAACCAATGTTAATTGTGTTTGGGGGGGGTTGTAGAATAAGTAATTGGGAAAATGAGCGGCTGATGCATGACAGTGTCTTACATCTACCTCCTCCATCCTCATTTCTGAGATTGCTAGCTGCTATGCTAGTTTGTGCTGATGAGATAATATATGGAAATAAGAAACAGAAATCTGAACTGCCAAAGGGCAACCATATTTATGGCTTGGTGACAAATGGGTGACATCATGACAAATGGGTCTTACTAGTATTCCCCTTTCTCTTGGGTTGGGATGGCTCTATCACACAGATGTCTTCTTTCACACACGCAAACAGGAGTGGGGTTGGAAAACACAAAATTATTCTCACGAGAGAAGATTAATTTCAAATCATATAATTTGCAATGCAAAATCTTGAAGTTAGTGGAGGAATTTTAATTGGAACCCTTGGCCCCTTGTTCTGTGGCCTCCTAGCTGCATGCGTGCTAAGTGACCACTGCCAGCAGTAAAATGAGCATAACCAAGGGCCAGAAACAGAAAATGCCTTCTCCAGATATAACTGGGAGAAGACCATTTAGCAGGATGTGATTGTTGGACTTGAGACTGAAATTTGTCCTTTGATAAATCTGAACCGTTTTCCTGCACAAAGCTGAAAACAAATCCTGGTCTTTTCAAATGACTTCCTGAGTGTGGTTGCAGTCAGGTAGTTACATGCCTGGCTTTTTACTGGTTTTAAGAAGTCATTTTATCTACTTGATATTGCTCATGTGCAGGAAATCTTCCTTCTTTTCTGATAGCTCTACAGTTGAGTGAGTGAATTTCAACTCCGCTGTTACCTCAAGCTCTGTATGAGGGATGCTGATTGTACTATTTATACTGGAAGATGTTATCTTGCTAAAATGTCTTTACTGCCATAGTAAGAGCAGTGTGGTCAGCATCTGACCTTGCTGAATCATGTTCTGTGCTTTACACAAGACTTTATTGTGGTGGTTTTTCAGTCCAGGTTGTGAGTGTGTTACTGTACAGGTTCTGCACAAGGCTGTAATAGACAGTGACAGAAAATGCTAGAATTTGTAATGTTAATAACGACAATGTCACTGTTAGAACCTAGGATTTTTTTTTTAACTTGTGCAACCTCTGTAAAATTTACAAAAGTATTCCTAACCCAAGACTTACATTTGTGCAGCACAAAGCAATCTTCCTTGTGGTATCCCAATGTGCTCATCTGATGCTGTGCCGTGGGATGCTTCTGGTTAAAGCACTTTCCCCAACTCCCTAATGCAGCCAATATTGATTTAGCATATGAAATAACATCTCTATTGCCTGTCAGCTGCTAAATCAGTGTTGTTCAAGTGTGCCATATGGTAAGATCTCAATGATTACTTTTGCTGAGATGGCTTTTCTGCCATCTCACTTCCAGAGATAACACAACTTGATGCCAGCTTTGGAAGCAGCACAGTCCTTCCGGTGGTCAAAAGGTATTTCAAGATTAAGTTTATTCCATTAGTGTGAAGGTATGAACTTTGTGCCACAGTTGAGCTTGAAATTAATGTGTAACAGCCAAAACACCAAGTCTAGAAAGATGGTTTTCCTTTTTCCTTAGAGAAGATATCTACCCTCACTTTTTTTTTTGTTTGGGTGTGCTGTAATAGTATATAAACTCCTTCTAGCTAGGCAGGAGAAGTAGGAAATGTGAGGGTGAAAGAAGGACTGCAGATGCGCATGAGAAGGGAGGGCAGCTGTGGGAGGCACATCCAGGGACAGAAGGTATTTTGGCAGCCCAGGCTCTTACTTTTGTCATCCTGTGCCAGAGGGAGAGATGGAAACTCAAGGAAACAAATTTATTAAAATAGCTTCAGTGGCAACTGCTCCAGTCGTATCTGTCAGTCATGGTCTGAGGACACTGACATCCAGAAGTGATCTAGTGAATGATCTTCCAAGGAAGAATTCTGTGACTCTAGAGTCGATGGAGGTTGATGATGCACTACGTTAGAAGAAGTTGGGGGATTTTTATAGAACAACAAAAAGGAATGACCAGTTTCCCATGCTTATGGTTTTCAGGAAAATTCTCCATGTGTGTTGGATGTAGTCAAAGTTTCTTAAGATGTCTACAGAAAAGCTTAAGTTTAAATATTATTCCAGTTAATATGTATATTTATAGAAGTCAGAGTAAATGAGCACACTCACACATACTGTTTTTCCGGAAAAAACTTTCCTTTTGCATTATGCACACATACGCACACAGATACATAAAAGAGCCAACAGTGCAAAACATGTGCCTTGTTAAGTCCTATACAATATTTACATTGGTCAGAGTCCCCCCAGGCAGAGAAAAGCTAGCACAGGCTTTTCTTAGGTACTGGGCAGTTAAGTATTCTGGGAAAATATATGCACAGTGATCCTAAAGAGAAACCACCTGACTCTTTGGTTGTCCCAGTGCTTTAGGTATATGACTGTCCTGCTGTTTTTATGTGGAAGTTAAATTTAAGAATTAAAACTAAGAACAGCCAGCAGAGCAAAACATTATTTTGAAGTGAAATGACAGTTTCCATGGGTGAAAAAAACCCAACCCACAGGATTAGTGCTATGCTATTCTTTGCAGTGAAATTTGCCCATTTTATAGAGGTTAAAATCACTGTGTTAAATGAGAAGCTTAAGACCGTCTGTTTTCTGCCCTCCCTTTCCTCCACCCCGGCAGGGTCCAAAACTCAACCAGCCCTTTTCCCCAGGAGGAACCCGGCAGGCACAGC
Source organism: Tringa solitaria (assembly GCA_026413425.1). Classification (NCBI taxonomy): domain Eukaryota; kingdom Metazoa; phylum Chordata; class Aves; order Charadriiformes; family Scolopacidae; genus Tringa; species Tringa solitaria. The sequence goes on from JAOXJM010000063.1 coordinate 3,051,905, forward strand.
CCTTCACATGTGGCCACATCGACTCTATCTACAGCAAACTTACTTCTGTTGGTGCAAGCTCACAACATTGCACTTCTACAGCAAAGAGCATGGCAAGGAGTAGAATAAGCCTTTCAGAATATACTTAGATATTGATAGAACACAAAACAGAGAAGAATTCAGGAGCTGGAATTGGTACCAAGAGAAAAGGGTCTTTGACCACTGCTGTGGGAAGTAAAAAATGGTGTTTTGAGTAGATCTTCCTCGCTTCCTAGGCTCTTTGAGTGCATCATCTTGAATCTCCCACAAACTGAGTTTTCTAAACATGATGTCTCTGTAGCACAGCAACTTGGGAATGATGTTATGATGACTTATGGTCCTTAGGAGTGTGCCAGGGAATGAATGCACAGTCCACACCCACACAGGACTCTTGGGGTAAGCTTGAGGTCAGCACCCAGAAGCTAAAATTAGAGCTTTTCCGGCATTAGAGGGGAGAACAGGGCTTGGACTTCTAATCTTATAAAGAATAGCTCTGCCTCTTTCTTAAATTAATGCTGAGCAACATAATCTGCTTACTGAAATGAGGACTGTTTTGTTTCTGTTCTTAAATCCTACCCAAAGAACTATTTGCAGTCTGTCCTTTCAGATGCAGCAAAGCTTTTGGGTTATCCTGTGCTTGGGGTTATGTTTGTTTGACAGGTGCAGTGGGACCCATCTGACCTTCTGGTGCTCCACACCAGCGGAGAGGCATGGGGTGGCTCTCCCAACCCTCTCTGCAGGATGGTCACCTTTGTGTCACCAGCTGCTGAGCGGAGCTGTGAACATACAGGAGCCTCGTGGTGCTGCTCCCACCAGGCATCCTTCTGCCTGTTCTGCTTGGACTTTGCAGCCTGGGCTGATGATCATTTGAGCATCTCCATGCTGTGCTCCATGGTGTACTGTGGAAACAGCCTTGGCTGTTCCCCCTCAGTTCCCTCACACCTCCTATTTTTGCTTTCTCCAAATAGAGCACTGTGTAGACGTGCTTTCACAGGGACAGTTGTGTGTTGCTGTCTGTATTCTGAGACAGCATTTCTGAAATTTCCTGCTGTTTTACAGCAAATCCATGCACTGGGAATGACATGGAGTGTTAACAGAGAGCTCTTTAGAGACACTGGCCTTCAAGAAGATCATTGGGGTGTTGTATAATCTTATCAAAGTGATTGGTCCCCTTTTCTTTCACCAGTTGTTTGTCAGAGGGAAGACTTCTCTGGGTTATAGAGCAGTTTTTTGCTGGATAGAGGGAAAGGAGGGAGAGCAGACAGTCTCACGCTGTCACCACTGCAGCACCACAGGGAGAACTTCCTACAACTGTCATGGGGGTACTTTTAGAAGGACCTAGAGGCTGAATCCATGCAGAAGGTCTGTGATAAGCAAGCTGAGGAGGAACAGAGCCTTGTTCTCTGAGCAGCTGTGTACTTACATGTGCAGCACAGGAACTTTTCATCCTTCTTACACAACTCTTATGTGTGACTTGTGCTACCTCCTTGCCCTTTCATTTCATAGACTTGAGCCTGAGTGGTTTGCACTGATTCTGCAAAACTGGAGAAGTTTTATGCTGTTCCAGGAACACTTGGCACCTTTCACCTGATGCAGAGCCTGTTGAGTTACTAAGAAAAGCCTCCTGTAAGAGGAGGGGCTTTCATGATGACAGTAGTACAAGGCCCTGCTTCCTCCTGTCATGACATCTACCATGAAAACTCAGCGTGGTGTGATGTTTTGCGTAGGTGTGCATAATACAAAGGTGGGTTTGGGCAGAGAGGTTTTCATATTGCTTTTCAGAGCTTCAGCTTCCCAGCAGGGCAATGAGTTGTAAAGCGTGTGGTGAGCTTATTTATAGTGAATGAATCCCATACGGAGAACCGGGGCATATGAAAAGCGAGCTGGCTGGGAGCAATGAAATCCTTGATTAATGCTATATGTTTAGCATCTGAGAGGATTGCTGGGCCCTGTCTCTCAGCTTCAGCTAGCTAAAGGCATTGACTTATAATTAATTTGATTTTTATTTCTAAACTCCTAATTCTGGTGTGTGGTGTTTGTTGACAATAGCCCTTTGTCAGATAGGGAGAAGAAACACTCAGCTGCACCTCAGCCAGAGTAACTGTGAATCTACTTTTCTTTTACCAACATCGTTCCTTCCAGCTTGGCTTTACCAACATCTGAAAAATTACTTTTCCTCTCCCTGAATGCATAATTGGTTATTTATACACAAACCATAGAGCATTTACTTGGTATACCTGACCTAGGAAAAAAAGATTAGTCAAGAACTATCCTACCAAATGTGAGTGTCAGTCAACATATGATGTCCACGTAATTTATAAGGTATTAAATTACAAAATAATGAATCTTTTCAGTTAGCGTTTTGGCACATGATGATAGTATTACATTTTATGTGAGAATATCGACCACAGCTCTTGCCCTATAAAACTGCAAACAGAAATTTGTAAGCATTGGCACTAGTTTTGCTTAGAAAAAGACACCCATTATGCTCAGATTACAGTTAAGCTATGTATGTACAGCCTGGAGGTTGTCCAGTCACACGCAGTTCTTTCCCTTCTCTCCTTTAACATTTCCTTAAGAAGGCTAGACAGTGGTTTCTAGGGTAGATTTTTTTTTTTCTTCTCTTTGATTTAACTAGAGGAAGGTCTGCAGAGCAGAGAGCAGAAGGTCTTCCAGGTTTCTTACAAATGAGCTATTCCTCCGCTGTCAGCTCTGAGATGCTGGACCAAATTCTGTTCTTGCTCACCCTGGGGTGCCTGAGCAGCCACCATGTGTAAGAACAGCCCTATCCCAAGGAGCTCCCAAACCCCATGTAACTCAGGATTCTCATCCTTCTGCTTCTTGCTGGCAAGTGGAAAGAAGCAGCTTTAAAGTAAGATTTACAAGCTGACAGTTAAAAGGATGCCCATTGAGAGCAAGTTGGCATGTAAATAAGTTTCTCGTCTCTCTCTGTAAAACTGAAATAATAAGGGGTTTTGCCTTGGAAAAGAGCACTTACTCATTTACCATATGTTTTTCTTGTAAAGAGGAAGAGGGTTTGAAATGCACCCTCAGCTTTTTAATGAATCTTTCCCACTCTCATTCCTTCTCTCTCCCATCCCTGAAAGCGGAGCTCTCATCTCATTAGGTACAATTTTAACAACCAGTTAACGGTGGGGGAGTGGAACTGGGGTGCCTCACCTCTCTCGCACAGCTTAGGGTGTGTTAGAGTTGTTGATGGTTTCACAACCCCCTCTTCCACTGACAGCGCTGTGGTGTGAAGGATGGTTTGCTGCATGTGGAAAACCCTGCCTGTATCGAAGCCTGTAAAATCCCTTTTGGCTCCCTTTGCATTTTGATCTGAAGTTATGGAAACAACTTCTCTGAAATATATACATTTTATAGCAAGTGTTGAAACATGCTCATCAGCCAAAGGAAATACAAATTTTAAAAAGCCCTCTAAAATGTTTGTTTCAGACTTGCATGGGAAGGAAAAGGGGCATGGCACTGGCTCTCGCTTTGCCTATGGTTAACTGGCAAATACTGATGTTTCTTAAAACACAGCTCATTGCTTCTGTTTAAGGTAAACTTTTCCCAGCTGCTGACAAATTCACTGTAATTGACTGTGCCCTTGTCCTACCATGTGTGTCTCATTCCACCAACTAGTCTGAGTGATCTGTCCTTATTTTCATGTTTTGTTTCTGCTCTAAAGTGCTGTTGTCTGAGGGTTTAACAGAAAGCAAGAAACCTCCCAAGCCAGTCTTGTGTGCAAGTTTCTAGTAAATGTGTCTGTGACTTAAATCTGAGGTATAACAGTTTGGCTGCTCTCATACTCCCTGTGTGTAATGAGTTGACCTCATACTTTTCTGCAGTAAAAGCCAAAACCAGGGGCACTAGACAAGCAACAGTGATTTTCAGGGTAAAACAGAATGATCTGTGGGGTCTGTCTTAGCATTGGTAAGCAACTGACTCTTGTATTCAAAGTGAATGTAGTGCTAAATAAATATTCCCTTCAAAGCATAACATTTTTTTTTGCAGCTGAATTATTTTCAAACTTTACAAACCTCTGATTGCTTTAAGTAGTGATCACATTTGATGTGTAGCTCTCAGTACCTCATGAGGCTCAATCTCAGAGATGCAAGATAAATAATTGAGTGGAAAACATCTGTTCAATTAATATTTTGTCTGTCTTTTTTTTTTGGCAACATAGTCCTAGAAATAGCTTTATGCTGTACTGTGGAAAATGTAGATTACTGATCTAACAACTCATAACTTCATACTTCTTCAAGTTACATTGTTTTTCTAATTTGTGTCTAACACTTAAGAATCAATCAGCCTGTTAAGGTCAGTATAGCTTCAAATACAAAAGGATGGCTGGAGTAAAATGCAATGCCATACAAATAGTTAACTTTCTGTATATTTATATAATCCATACCTATAAAAGGGAATGCGGGATATGTAATAAATTAAGTGAAAAACAAGAAAACAATGCTGTAGCTAAGAAAAAAGTGCAGCTAACTGGTTTTTACTCACTATTCTTTTGGAGCTCCTTTAAGACCCTCTAGTTTAATTAGATGACTGTGTAGCAAAAACCAGCCAGCAATCATTTAGAAGATCTTCTGTTAATACTCTGATACAATCTGTATCTGAACAAGTTCTTTAGAAGGGTCAGCACTCTGTGGTTCTTCAGCTCCACACAATTTTTATATAAGCGATTTGGCTTTGCAAGAACTCTGGGGTTTCAGGCACTTTCTTTCAGTTGACTTTGTAGTCCAGCCTTTACCAGAAATAGCCGTGTATAAATAACCTCTGGGACATAAAAGCTCAGGTGCAACAGAGCAGTAATGTGCTCTTTACTTCTCCCTAGAGGTAGCATTTTAAATAAATTAAAAGACAGCTTAATCTGACAAAAATGAAGCTTCTTATTTCAAAACTGCGTTATCAATTATTCTTGTCTCTTATTTTCTCTTCTATCACCAAGCAACTGTTTTGCCTTCTTTCAAAACACTTATTTACACTTTCAACCTCTTCATACAAGAAATTCAACATGACTGTATCTAGTAAAACCAGGACATATATTCTTGCAGTGAAATAAGGGAAAGCCAAAAGCTTTTATTATACCTTTTTAAGCAAACATACATATTGTGTGAAGTTATTGAGTTAACATATGATGATGCATCTCCAGAAGGCATGAAATATTGGTGGGTATCTCTAAGAAAATTAAATTTTCTATTTCCCAACTGGTCCCATGTCAGCTCCTGAGGAGAAAAAATGCCAAATGTTGGCATCTTCTGATTAAGGAAGCCGTCCTGTTCCCTCCTTAGCACATATGTTGTCACCCATCCATAATCTCCAAAGGGAGATCCATCTGGATTTTTGTATTTCATGTTCGCCTGTTGCATCTGATGGGACCATCCTAGTATCCAGACTTTGTTTACCTGTGTAGTTATCCTCCAGCAAGTTTCCTTCATTAACACCATGTGTCAACCCACATATTCTGAAACAACTATTTCACACATGGTGTTAATCAAAAGTTAATGGGGGATAACTCCATTTGTAAGCATTTTGCTAGAAATGCGATTCAGATGTTGGGTCTCCTCCATTCGTAATAGCCTGGTCACTGATTTCATCCTGTGGTGCTGGTAGTGCAGTCTTTGTTAGAGGTGTCTCAGTCTTGAAAAGAGAATCCATTTTTATCTGGGTTTTTATGTTGAAAGACTTCTGGAAGGATTCTGATGTAAAATAATAGATGAATGGGTCAAAGCAGCAGTTCATTGTTGCAATGCACAATGTGATTGGGTACATTGTCCTCGCAAACCTCTCCAAGGAGCAATTTGCTATTGCTTGAGACCGCACCAGAGCATACAAGAAGAGTATGGAATTGTAAGGCACAAAGCACACGACAAAAATGGCCACGTGCACAATGATCATTTTCAATACTTTCTCTTTGTTTGTCCCGATCTGAGACAAGGTGGCAGGTTTCCGGAGAGTCCTGAGAACTAGAGAAGAGCATGTAAGGTTGAGTAGCAAAGGAATTATGAATCCTACCACTTCAATAAATATAGTGATCTTAGACAGATAAGTTTTCCAGATACGTTTGGAAAAACCTTCAAAACAGGTTGTGCTGGTGTTGGAAATGTTGGTTGTGGAGAACAACGAAGCTGAAATTCCACCGCTGAGGACCAGTGTCCAAACACCAGCACAGACTATGGCAGAATTTCTCCTGGTCCTGATGGTGCGAGATCGGAATGGATAGACGATAGCAAGGAAACGGTCAACGCTAATGCAGGTGAGGAACAGCATACTTCCGTAGATGTTAGTGAGAAATGCTGTACCAGAAATCTTGCACAGGCTATCTCCAAAAGGCCAATGCCTGTTGAAATTATAAAAAATTTTAAAAGGCAAAGTGAACACAAACAGTAAATCTGAAACAGCCAGGTTTGTCATGAAAATGGCTGTTTCGCTTCGCATTTTCATCCGAAAGCAGAAAACAAAGAGGGAGGCACAGTTAGTAATCAAACCAAGGATGAAGACCACGCTGTAGACGGCTCCATACAAGTTGTACTTAAAGGAATCATCTGTCAAACAGGTATGATTGTTGCTGTGGTTTCCCATGCCAAGTTTGGGATGTGCTTCCAAAGAACTTCAAAGTCTACTTCAGCGACATCCATAAAAAAAGGCAGTGCTCTCTTTTCTTCCTGAAGAAACACATTCCAGGAAGGTTGCTTGACACCTTGCTACCACATCTCCATCACAAATCCTTTCATCCTAAAGGAGAGAGAAACAGACACCATCAGTCTCCTAACACCTAAAGTGGCTGTGCAAGAGAACACATACTTTCCTTCCCAAATGAATGGATGTGCAAACAAGGCCAGTAATTAGTTTTCAAGGTAGTCCTTATAAATTCCTCTATTATTGGGCTTTTAAAAAGTTGAACAGAGCAGTTACTATGCTCAGCCTTTGCTTTCCATCCCCTACTGCTCCCCAGTCCTCTTATTGGAAGGCAAGTGATCGCTAATTCCAACTTTCTGCTTAGAAAAGCTTTTCTTTAAAATTTGAGATGGAATTGGCCCAGTGTATTTGGAAAGAAATTAAATCATGAACCCATGATATTGCCCAGGTATAGAATCAAACAGTCTGAGATGTTCACCTGGACTGGTGACAGGAGGAGAAAGGAGTTGAAAGATTCAGTGTTTGCTTTTAACTGTGCAAAAATGAAAGTTCTACGGGTTTTCAACCTTTTTTTGATGCAAAGGTATTAAAAAAAAACCCCAAACCTTATACTAATAAAAGTACTACTTTGCCTTTTTTTTCTACTTGAAAGTAGAGGCATCCTCACACATGTTTTTCAAAGTGAAAAACTGAAATGCTGTATTTCAGAAATGGTTTTTCAAAGCCCTTTCCAAAGTTATGTTTGCCACTTTTGGAAAATGTTGCACTTTTTCTTCCTTAAAAATTTCTGCAAAAACGGTATTACTTTCAAAAGGACTTTTCTTACAAATGTAAAATGCTTTGCAAAAAGGACTCCTCTAAGTTGTACTGTGAGTTTCATTTCTACTCTTTGTGAAGGTTCAAAACCTGGAATTTGGGAAATCTCATAAACCACACTCTCATAGATTTTGGCCCAATTCAGCAAGCTTTAGAGAAGTGCAGAGCTGGAGTAATCACACTGTCTGTTGGAAATTGGTGCTTGTTGAACTGTCTTGACATTATCTTATTGCTAATCTAAGCGTTGTTTTTAAGGCCTGTGAGAATAAGCTGTTGGTTGGAAAGTCTCCCTCGCTGGAGTGAGAAGGGTTTGTGAGTGGGAATGTGGGAATGGCAGTCAGTACATCTTGGAAATGTGGAGCAAAGATGGATAATTAAGAGAAAGACCTTTGCCTTGTAAAAATACAGCAAACCAAATAAGAAACAAAGCTTGTAATCCTCTTGTAATCGAAGAATCATCTTAATAGCCACAACTGTGGAGTAATTTAGAGAGGTTAAACCCTTGTGAAGAGTAGGATCCCTTCCAGAAAGTGATCCTCTGACAGTGTAGTTTCAACAGCAAACACATAACTGAACAAGCTTGTGTTAAAGGTTGAAATGGCAACATAAAAACAAATAAACTGGGGAAGAAAGCATGGAATCAAGACAATTTGGGATGCAAACTGATCTGATTTTTGAAATTCAAATGTTTTCCATATGTTTTCCTGCTGGAAAAACTCGTGCTGACAATTGTTTTTGCATGCAGGCTGTCAGGGAGTCAGCTGGTAAAATGTCAAGCACTGAGAAAGATGAAATAGGCATGGCTTTGCCAGACAGAAGGTGCAAGTTCTGCCCTCACCTGGGAGTGCCTGGAGAGCTGCTGGTTTTACAAAAACCAGTGCTGTGACCCAGAAAGCAGGCAGCACCTCGCTTTTGCTCCTTACAGAGTAATTGGATGTAAAGCAAAACAGCAGGAAGGGAGGATCCCCAGATCTCACTTCTTAGATGACTTTCAAATGACTCTTTTGACATCCAAAAAGATGACTTGGAGCTATGAGGTCTCTCCTGTTGGGGAGGAGTCGTGCTCTCTGCAGGCTGGGGCAGTGCAGGGCCGCTTTGCGCGGGGTTTGCTGTGCATGCCTTCAATTCCCTGTGATTTTCATGTGCAGCTTCACCCAGTTTAGTAAATTCTTCCTTCGTTTTAGTTGCATTTTGAGTTACGCGTTTGTGGTTTCTCCTGCACTAGCAAATGTTCAAACCAGAAGCAGATACGCCCTTATCTGATCGCTGCTGACTGCGTGGCAATGACAAAGGAGACCCAGCTCACATTGGGGCTTTCTCTAGGGCACATGTAAGCAGACACTTCATTATGCCAGCTGTACAGGGCTTCAGGGACCGGCAGACAGAGGAGGGAATGGGCTGAGCAGGAGAGCAAAATGTTCCTTGCGTCCCTTTGTGCTTTTGCACTCATCTCTGCTTTACCTACTAAATTCGCGGTGAAATGAACTTTATTGGGAAACGACCTAAAAAAAGATACGAAACATTGAAATTTATGAAAAGGGTGATAGTAAAATCTCAAAAGTGCGCTTTCTTTGAATACATGGTAATCTAAATGAGTGAAGGTCTCACCTACAAGTTGAAATGAAAGACAGTTGGATTCATAAGCGCACACATGAGCTCCAACAAGAATAGCTGTGTCTTTTAGCTTAACCCTCAGCCTCATGTATTAAATTCTTGGCTTTTAACTGCCTTTCAGTAAAGAAAGAGACTGCATGTTATCTCCATCAGGACCGATTTTTGTTTATACTGAAATGTAACCTCCATAGGTAGATCCTTTTCTTCTGCACTGTGTAAAAACCAGGTGTGCCAGGCTCTCCTGGTCCAGGCTTCATGTCTGGGTCCTAACTGGGGAGGTTTGGAAAGGATTGGGTGTCCTTTGAAACCTTACATAGCCATGTGTCTGGAAGGTTGATGGAAACCCCTCTTCTCAATCTGTACGCATAGTCCAGGATTTTAGCTGTTCCTCAAAACACAGCCTGATGCAGCAGGTTTGAAAGGTGGCTTTGAAACCCTTACCTTTACTACTGACATAAGTGGTGGTTGCCAGCAGCCTGACCCAGATCCTTGTTACACAGGAGAAAAGATGCTCAATCACTTAATTCTTTTTTCTCCCTGCTCTGCATCAGGCAGCCGTAAGGTCAAATACCAGTTTTTCTGGTGTGTAAGTCTATGGGAATTGCCTTCCAGCAATTGTCTAGCTAACGAAGGGTCTTTAAAATATAGGCCTGTGTTGTTTACCTATCTAACACTGCGGTGTTTAAACAAGCTGACAAGTTGCTTTGAAACTCAGCCATGTGCTTTAAATTCTGCAGATTTAGTCTTCTGAATGTAAAACTCGCTTTCCTTCCTTTTCACTAAGGATTAAAGCAGTGGGATGCTCTTGTACACCACGTTCACCACCGTACACCGCTGTTACTGCACTGGTAGGAAAAAAACCCCTAGCAATACATTTTAAAATGCTGAGTTAAGTAACTATAAAGAAAACCACTTTATAGTTCTATTTTTCAGGCAAGCCGAAGCTTTACATCCTGTATCTGAAATGGGCAGCAGGAGACAAGGGGAGGAACGTATCTAGCTGTTGTCAGAAGTTGTACCCTAATGGAATATACGGCCTGTTTAATGTGGTAATATTGAGAATATTCTCTTGTTTAATAGGGATGGTACAAGCAAACCTACAGCAGTTGTCATTTGCGTTAACTCTTGTTGTTCTCAGGGGAATGAGGTGGGGTTCAGGAGAGCAGCTGGCAAGAGTTTGCTCCAATTTGCTTTTTATTGTAGAGATATCCCCTGCCTTATGTGTTCTGAAAATAGGTATTACTTCTGATGGTGCACAAATATACTGTTTACAATTCTTTTATTTCCTCCTTCTGGCACCCCAAGAAATCTTCAAGACAGCCAGCTGGCAGCTTGATTCACACCCACCATTTGTTAGTATAGAAAATTACTGTAGGTAAAAAGCACACTTTAAAATCAGATTCTGTAATTCCATTAAGCCCATTCTTTCTGCTTCACACATGTTTCATTCTCCACAAGTCCATCAAACGGGTCAAAAAAAACCTGTGAAGTTTGAGACTGACATTTTTGCATCTTCACCTTTTCTTTTTCTCATATAAGATGTAAGATGAATGTCACTATCAGTCTGAACATGTAGGACATCCTGTGTGTGTTCATTTAAACAACTAAACATTGTAAAGCTATTTCTTGTGAGGTCTGACACAGACCAAAGGTGAAAACCTTTCAAATCTGAAGGATCTCTTTTTACGTTACCACTATGTGTACTTGGGTTGTCTTTATATCTTGAGACACAAAGGTGTTACAGGTACAGAAGCCAAAAACTGATGGACCCAAAGGTGGGAATACTGGGTTTGGGGAGGTTCTCTGTGGTTTGTCCAGAAATGTCTCTAGGTTATGACAGCACTTGTTGTGTTTTGATATGGTCTCAGACCCTGACCTTGGAAATAAATAAGTATTTTCCTTGGGCATAGCATGTGTTTTATGCCTTCTCTTGACAAGAACTACATTCATTAGAGAGTTTTCACCTCCCTGTTACTCACCGAGTTGGTACAACGATCGTATGATGTGTAACTTGCTCCCACCGCTGAGCCCAGGGTTACAGCTTTACAACAACAAGCTATCATTTCTTCAGTTTCTTGGGGTTTATTTCCCTCTTTCATTCCGCTTTAATTATGCAGAAGGCTCAAAAAAGGTTTTGTTGGGGTGGAGGGGAATTGTTTGGTATTTTGGAAGACCTTTGCATTGATGATAATTCTGCATAAGCCTATAGGACTTGGGTTCTTCCAGACTGGTATGAGTACTATAGGTAAGGTGAGATATACTGCAACCACTTGAATATAGACTTAAACAAGAAGCTTCTTCTACCTGAAAAAAAACATTTCTGACAATTCTATGGTAATGCTAATTAAGGAATCGTAACACCACCAAACTATCATTTCTAAAGGCTTACGAATGTTCACTTGAAAACCACAAAATGTGAATTGAAAGAAAGCAAAACAGCGGTGGAAATGGCAGCAAAACCATCTCACCGTTGCTCTGCCTCTCCTGCAATACCCCAGTGCCTGCAGCGGGAGCTCCGCTGAATTTCTCTTTTCAGTAAATATTTCACTAGTTATTTTTGGTTGCAAAGAACTTTGAGGGCATTAACTGAAAGCAGTTGTAAGAACAAGTCTCCAGTTTGGGGGAATCTGGTTGCTGGCTTTTCCCTTTTTTGAGGCTGGCAGGGCAGTAACTGTGTTGCACGCTGATGCCGGCTGTTTTCCCAGTGCCGGGGGTGAGGGTTTGTGGAAAGCCGTACCCGCGACAGTCGGAATTGTTGGACCCGACTGTTACTGCTGGGAAATGGCTGGGGACAGGGAATGGCTTGAGGGGCACCAAGTTTGAGGATGGCTTTCAAACCGACCAGCTCAACTGAGTTGCTGTGTGTGCTCTCCATCCACCCCAAAGCTTCTGGTAGTTTCACAGTAAGCTTCACCTACGTTTCTTCCCTGGTGCGGTAGGAGCAGGAGAAAGGGTGGGATTAGACAGTGGGAAATGAAGCAGATGCCTGTAAACAAAGCACTATTGACTATATGAAGCGATGGAAAGTAGAAATGCTTTAATCTCTTTCATTTACTAATCCTAAGCAATGTATTTGAGAACAGTAGGAAAGAAGGAGACAGAAGTGTGACTTTGAAGTCCAGCAAAGTTTTCTGTAGCTTCAAAGAGCCATTCTTCCCTGCATTTTATCAGAGTGAATGCCTAGCCAGTATGCTAGGTGAAAGGGGGACGTTTTCTGATGATTAGCATAAAAGACAAGGCAGGAAGGCTCTTATTCATGGCTTTGACACTTATTGTGGAAGGGTCTTCAATACCTTCCCTACCTTCATTCCCCAGTATTTGCTGCGGGTGTAATAAGGCCTCCAGCACCTGGTGAGAAGGTGAAATCCTGATTTACTTGTGATCATTTCAGGTTTCACCATCTGCTTCTCAAATCCTCTTTGATAGAAGAATAACAAAACATGGGAGCCGGTGGGGCATTTCCCATTGCTCAGTCACCAAGTGTGATCCTGGGGACCCATGGGGACTGAGTGGGAGAGCACTGGTAGCTCCTTTCTTCCCTGCCTGGGGTGGCTTTGCCTCTCCAGGAACCTCACAGACCCTCCAAGTGCAACAACAGCTTTCTGTTGCCTGGAAGTCAGTGATTGAATTGCAGCAGGATCCCAATGTAATTCTTCTCCAAGATGGAGCTGGGAAGTGGAAACCTGAGCCTATCGGACCTAATCCTAAAGGAGCTCTCCTTTTTTTCTTGCCTTTTTTTTTTTTTTTTTAATTGGTCAGCACTGCTGTTGTCTCCTAACTGTCCTTTGAGACTTACAAAGCATTTCCTGCTCATGGTGACTTCTCTGTGCTGTATCTGTTTTGTATTGAGCTAATTAAAATGTTTCCTTCTGAAGAGAATAGTGAACTGACTTACCCCATATTCAGACACTGATCCTCAGGGCATGACTCTCTTTTTGTTTTCACTGAGAATGTCTCTCTCCATTTACATCACCCCTTTAACCCTTGACGTGCTTCGGCCTTCCCCATCCACTACTGCCTTCAGAGGGTCAGGTCCACAGTCCAGAAATGATGGAATTCACCCCAAACTTCCCAGCAAAGCTTGTGTTATATTACTTTTGTAAGAGGGACGCTTTGCTTGCAAAGGAACCTCAACCTGATGATGGAGGGCTGTAGAAATGCTGCTTTTTTGACCCTCAGGTCTCTCACTAAGGGGACACTGCTTTATAATAGCATTGCCAGATTCAATAGAGATCACGATACAAGAAGATTTAGATGTGAAGAAAAAAACGAAGTGATGAAAAGCAGAGTTACACTGTTTGACCCAGTACTTGAAGATTTACAGGTTGCTTTCAGCCAGGACTAGAAGTTGGTGGTGGAGGTAGCTGAGTCTTTGATGTAGCCCTGTTTATTTACAAAGCGCGGTTAAGAAAAAAAATAAAAAATAAGAGAGTCTGTATCCCTGAACCACTGGGGAATCCAACAACAGGACTCGGTTTATTTGCTTACAGTTCCAAAACGCTTTCCAGTCAGCATCCTGCCCAAAAGGCTTCCTTTCTTTGCTTTCCCTGACACAATTTCCAGTGGTTCCTTGGTGATTGCTTGGCTTTTTGGTTCCTTGTTGCCTTTACTCAGCTCCTCGCAAGGCGCCTGCAGCCACATGAAGCCCTTCTTTCACCCCAGCTCCTTTGACTGCTCTCGCCCAGGACCGTGGCTCCAGGCTCGTTCCTTGGCAGCCCCTTTGCTGAAGCCAGAGAGCTGAACTTTCACCTCTGTTTATCCAAAAATTATAGGCTTTTTTCTTTTTTTCCTTGCATACATTAGCACCAACAAGCTTCCATCCAGCTGCCAGCACCACAGCAAACACCTATTTCAACTTTTGCAAGCTAAACCGGGTGCAAGGAGGTACGGTTGGTTTCCTTCTGGGTGCTGAGTACAGCCCTTCAGTGGGGCAGAAGGCAACCTGTCCTCTGCTCTGGTGCTCAGAACCTTGAAGGAGGGAGTTGATAAACCAGGCCTTTGTTCTCCCAAATTGCTTTATTCTGGGGGGAGGGAGGGGAAGGGGGGAATGTTTGAGAACTTTGACAGCAGTGAGAGGTCCATAGTGGCCTTAGTTTCATTTGCTCCAGCCAGAGCGCTGGAGATGCCTGGTTCCCTCCCCGAGCTGCTGGGCTCCCTGTTCTCCTTGGTGCACATTTCTCAGCAAGAAATTTGGGGTTTTCATGTCATCTCCCTCACCGCCCTTCTGGGGGAAAATATTAAGGTCTTCAAAAATGAATATTCAGTGGTGTACAATGAAAGTGTGGGGAAGCCCAGCACACAGCTATGCTATTTCTCAGTAAGAACAATAGAGGGTAAATTTGCACTAATGTGTTAAATAAGAAATTACTTGATGAAGGTGAAAATATCAAATCTCAGGCAGTGAGTGATGTTTCTTAGAAATCAGATTTCTAATAATGAGATGAGAAAAGGGGAATGATATTTTGGCGTTGTATAAGGGATGCTGCTTTTACTGCTAAATATGGTAATTCCCATTTACGATGTAAAAGCAAATGCCTGCTGGGGTAGAAGATAGTGGGTTATCTTGAGGTTCAAGAAATCAAAATGGGAATATTATTAGATAAAAATAAGAGCTTTCGTTGTGACTGTATATTTGCAGGCATAAGAGGTACTCAAAATAGAAGATCATGTTGTGTACAGAGAAAGCAATCTCCTCTGTTGCTTCTGTGCACCTTTGTCTCTGGGCTTAGGGACCGATCAATGTCCCTCAATTTCACTTGCCAAGATCAAGAGACTTTCTTTTTTTCTACAAAACAAAACCAAACCATTACAAATAATTCAGAAAACTTTCCTTTCAGCTGGGGGTCAGCTAAGGCTAGTCTGGCTCTGAAACGGTGTGGATCTTTCCCCCTCTTATGGGACTGAGCTGAGAAGATGGTGCATTAGAGGAAGTCTTGCAGAGCCACTGTCTGTTCTCAGGAATAAAGAGCTCCTCTTTTCAAGGAGAGAATTTGCCTTTTGTGAAACTCGGTGGCTCCCCTTCCCTGGGACTAAAATGGATCCTTATTTATGGAGGAGGAGCAACATGTGAAGGAGCAGAGTGAGTCTCTGCACGCACGCTTGACCTGGAAAGACCTATTGAGGCTGGATGTGTGCTCCAGGAGTCCTCCTCACCCAGCCCAGCCAGCGGACAGGATGGCACACTGGTGTCTCACTTGTGATCCTGGAGTACTGTGTGAGCCATCATGCTGGGACCACCATGTAATTCGTGTACACCTGGCCAGCAACACTCAGCCATCATAGAGCCCCGATACTCAAATATGCTTTAGCCAGAGTTAGCTGCAGCCTGCACAGATGCATCACAAATATTGGCATAAACACATATGGCTGTAAGTGCCAAGGCAGTACCATGGTAACTTGGTAACTGAGTCTCACACTGTTTTGCCATGTACTGGTCTCCCCAGGGAGCAATCTTCTCTTAACCCTGGTTCTAGAAGTAACGTACTCTCCTACAGTGCACCCTTTCCCCAGGATCTGGCCCAAGGTTTAGGTAAAATTGCCTTAATCCCTGCTTCAGCCACAAGGTCACAGGCTGGAGGAGGGCAACCATTTTACAGCTGGGAGTGCATCTTCTCTCTGGCACAAGCTGCAGCTCAGGCACAGTCACTGCTTCCATTGCTGTTTCTCAGAAAACTGGCAGGTTTACGCATATTTTTTTATCTCCTTACGATACTCCGAATGAAAGTGAACAGATAGAACTAATGCCTGAATGCAACTGAGTATGAGCTGAGCTCTCAACTCCAGAATTTGAAAGACATTGATTTTTATCAATTGACCTAACCCCAGTTAAGGAGGAGTCTCATTTTGAGTCTCAAAGGATTAAAGTGAAATGTATGCTCAGCCTCCCCCTCCCTTCCTCCCATGTTTTTCAGGACTTTCTTTTAAAATTCAGAGGCTTTGAACCCCCTAAAGTAGCAAAGTTAGTTTCCTTCCTGTTTTATTTTAGCTTTCAGAATGCTAGTAAAGGAAAGAAGATGGAAAAGTGCTACAAGGGGGAAATATCCTTATCACCGACCTGTGAACTTTGCACTTCCCATCTTCTGGGTTTTACTGTTCTGTTTGTATGGGGGAGCAATATAAAAACACACAATTGTCTTCTCTGAAACAAAGATTAAGGAGTGTCATTAAAAAACCAAAATTTTTCTTGCAAATTCTTCTGCAGTGGGCTCATGTTGTGTTAAATCCTATTTCTTCCAAACAGCTCCATCTTTAGATTGTGCTGTTCATCATTCATTTTACTTCTGACACCAGGTTTTCTATCTGCTTAAAGCTGTATTTGAATTTTTCTTGTGGAATTTTGACACCAAGCTTTAAAAGGAGTAGATTTTAGCCATAAATGAAAGGCAAAGTGATAAATAAAATTTTTAGGTTTTGCAGTGTAAGATATATAACTTATTTCCTAATCATTAATATAGTTTGTAGGAACCAGATCTCACATTACATGGAGCTGAAAGCATGTATCATTGTAAGCTGAAAGTCTAAGTTTCTGCCACATTTATATACAACCCTTTCTTAAGCTTATATTAAAGTGTCTTTACAGTACTGACCCGAAATAAAAAAAAAGAAAAGCCCTAACCAAGGGCTATTTTTCACAAATCTGAGCCAAACAACAGGGATAGAAAAGTCATTAACTTGTCATCTGCCGTGACACAATGAGAATTATGATGTGAATTATAACAATTTCCACTGCAGCAGTTTGGAGGAGTTGCTCATATAGTAATTACTTTCCAAAAACTTGGAGATGATCTTTCTCACTTTAAACAGAACCATTTGCCTCTCCCATCCCCACCATAGCACAGCTCAAGTAAGAGGAATGAGATCTGCCTGTATAGAAAAAACATTGCTAATCTCCATTGAAACGTACAACTCCAGCCTGTCCCCGGCTAGTTGTATCCCACAGATTTATCCGAGCCTTCGGATTTTAGAAAACACTACAGTCCCTTTTTTACAGAGCTGACATTAAATCTGGACGTTTTTCTGCTGAGTTAGAAAGTGAGGAAATAGAAACTTACCGCGGCAGAGTGGCCGGGGCTGAGATCATGCCCACGGCTCAGCAAGGTTTCAGCCCGATTCCTCCCTGACAGCCCACATTTATCCTTTTTGTGTGCGTGGAAGGCAAACCCCGTTAGTCCCTGGCGGAAGGTCTGCGTGCTCGACTTTCTCAAAGTTTACCCATTCATCTTTAAAATCTAAGGCCGGTGGCAGTTGTCTGCTTTCCTTTGTTCGGAGAGGAAACAAAACTGCTGAAGGCTGCGGCCATCGCGTCTTGGGAAACGGGCCACAAGAATGGGCCCGATGTCTGGGCAGGGTCTGTGGGCAGGGGGAACTCTTGGGGGTCTCGATAGGGAACGCTTTCCATTGGGTAGGGATGTATTATTAGTGCCTGAGCCCGCCCAGCGCCCGGGTCTCTGCTGGGTCCCTCTCGCGGGGCTGTATTCCCTTCCAGAGCATCGCCCGGCCCCCACGGCAGCTCCCAGTTCAGAATTAGCAGCTTAAGGGACAGCCCGACAATGGGGAACGTGGATTTCCTGGGCAATTAGCTGGCAGCCACGGCCTGCAAGAGAGTGGGCTAGCGCCTCCTCGCCGGGGAGGGTAATGAGCAGGGGAAAAGCTGTTTAAATCTCAGATTTTGCTTTACACGGCTGTAATTGTTTGTTCCTTCCAATTAAAAAAATTGAGGAGGAGAGGGGGGCAGCTGGGAATCAGGAAAGCATTGGGTGAGACTGGGAAGCTGCAAAGCAAAGCTGGCTATAAAAATAAAATATCTTTCTAAACAGATTTAGATAGAGGTTGTTTTTTATGTTGGGGGTTGTTTGGGGTTTTGGTTTTTTTTTTAATCTTCCCGGAGGAGCTGACTAGAGCACTCTGGATTCTTGTCCCCCAGCAGTTTGCTCTGAGAGCCTTGGGTTCCTCCTGGAAAACCTGTAGCCTTTAAACGTTTAGGGACATAATTAAAAATACTGCGGGGAAGTAAGGCTGCTTTTGCCTGTGTAGCTCACCCTGAGAGCTGCTGCCGCCTTTCAGTGTATCTGCCTTCCAGCAGAGCCCCTAACTAAACGCGTTTTATTTTTATCTCTTACCTTTTATATCAGCCCATCAGCTAGGGAAGAGGATCTTCTGGCAGCAGGAGTAATGCAGCAGACGGCTTATTGGCCTCTGCCTGTTTATGCCGTAGAGCAGCCGGTGCTCTTTTATTTCTTTTTCAGCTCTCTCCCGTTCCATAGGTTTGAAATCCTGGGTCTGCCTTTAAAGCCCAGCCTCCCACCTAACGTGTCTTGCTCGCATTGTGTTTGTCTCTCCTTTTCCTCCGCTCTTTTTGGCTGTTCCCACAGGCAGCCAAGGCCAGTAAACAACTCATTGTGAAGCTGGAACTAATGTTATTCCTTGGGCTGGTGGCTGATGCAGCGGTCTCTGACTCGCTTCTGCAGCACGCCCAGCTGCCACAGGCTTTTATCCAGTCGATGCAAATAACTTCCTGAATATCTCATGTAACAGCCTAACTCCAGTCTGCAAAACCTCATCCTCCCAGGGCTCACGGTTTAATAAAACGTACCAAAACACAAGCGTAGGTTTGGATTGAAAACGGTGAGGGTGCAGATGTTTCCTGCTCCTAATGGTCAAAGGTCCGTTTTCCCTTTTTTAGCTGGTAAAGAGGACAGACAGTCTGCGTAAATTGTGAAAGGGTGGCCAAAGAAATGTGGGAGTGAGTACGTGGGCTGGCGGCGGAAGGCTGGAGATGTACCAGTGTCACCAGTAAACTTGCATACTGAAACCAGCTTTGGTCCTTCATGGCTTGTGGGCATTTTCAGGCTGCCTGCTTGGAAATCCTGATCGCTGGGCTAGAAAGCAATTGCTTTTCACACCCCGGGGCCCATTCTTATGCGAGTGGGAGTGCTCCCAGTGGGGACCGATTAAACAACGTGTCTGCATTTGAAATCGCCCTTTTTAGGGAAAAAAGTGTGGTTTGGATGGCTCGAAGCTGGATGTCCTGATACAGATTAGAATGAGCACAATGAAACCCTTTGCGGATTTAACATTTTGTGTCTCAGCCTTCAAAACTACCAGTCGCTGGGCAAACCTGCTAGAGAGGAGACTGATTACTCCTTGAAGATTAAATACAGCATAAATCTTAAAACAACAAAACAAAACTTCTGTGCTTCTTACAGTATTTAGCCAGAATGTGGTAACTGTGCCAACTTTGATGCTGTTGGAATGTAACCAGGCAGCTGTACCTATCTGGGATGTTTGCTTTCTCTCTAGAGTTACTGGTTTAATTAAACACTCCTAACAAAAGTCTTCAGCTGTTGTGAACTTCAAGGGCTGTCAGGAAATCTTCTTTATCTTTACCTCTAACGTAACAGGAGACTGGGGATAATATTTTTGCCCTTTGTGGAGTCCATCCTTCTAAACTATCGTAGTGGTTCCAACTTCATATCCATCCATGGCTGCCATTGAATTCAAAAGCATCTCTAGTGAGCAGGTTATTCAGTCACCTGTTACTTTGGGTTGTTTGGGTTTTTTTAGAAAAGGAGCATCTTTTTCTGCTAGTTATAGCCAAAACTAGAAGCTGGGCATGTAGCATTGCTAGATTGACCCATGATGCTACTCTCCAGTATCTAGGGATCATTAAAAAAAACCCGCAACCTTTTCCCTTATGGGACATAAATATGTTTTGGTATTAACAAGAAAGAAAATGTCCCTGGAGCAATATATTCCTGCTCCCCTCCTAAGCACATTTCACAAAGCAATACACATAGGCCTTTACCCTTTTCCACACCAGTTTAAATAGGCCAAATGCTGTGCTATTGGTGTACTCTGTATGTTTTTTTTAAATAAATAAAGTACAAACACTTCCCACAAAGTACCCTTAACATAGGTTTATTTGCCAAACATGAAAAAAGGAGGTGGCTGCCCCTTTTCTTGGTTACAGTTACAGGCAAGTGTTTTCTTTAAAATGGAAAAACATTGAATAGACTCCTCGGCTCTTCATTTCTCCTCTCTGCACAACGCATTTGCTGTCCCCACCCTGATCCCGTGGTGTTCATCTTAGACTTGGGACTGGGTGGGATTTAGTGAGCTCTCCTTGTTAAAACATTGGCAGTACATCAATAATCTCTAGTTATTCTGGAAAACAAGGGAAACTGGACTATTATCTTATTGGAAACCACGGCTGCTGAGAAGGCATAACATGTTTAAGCAAAAGTTTTACCCCCTGTTTACAGTACTCAAATTTTCTGCTTATGCGTAGAAACCCTACTGATATGATACTTCAGTTGTGCGCTGGGTTGTCTATTGTGCCAGTTGTCTGGTGGCTTTTGGATTGACATCTGAAATTTCCATTGATTTCAGCCAGGCAGGAATATCTGAATTTTAGGAAAAATTTTGCCCAGAAGATTAATATATCATACTTCCAGATGATTAATGCTTAATTCTTCTGCTGTCAAACATACTGACTATTTTCAGTCAATTGATGCTTTATTGTGCCAAGATTTCTACTTCAGGGCATTTACTAGCGCTCAAGAGGAGCCAAAGAGCAGAACCCAAATCAAAATTGCATTTTAAAGGCCACTAGAATATATATGATAGAGACATTAGCTTTTCCTTTTCCTCCTCTATTTATTGGCAAGGCTTGTTTCCTTCCTTTGCTTTCCCACAACAGCAGACTTAATTTGTCATTTGGTAGCTAAATATTGCATGGCTTTATTTCTCCGGGTACAGAAACGTCTACCAAATTTTCTGGGGAGCCCTCCCTCCCTAGACAAGAGTCCGTGAACAAGCGGAATAAGGGTGACCCCAAAGGAAACATTTGAATGATTAAACCAACAGTTTCAATTCCATTAGAACAGAATATTTCATTTAGATGTTCCCTACTAAAGCTAAGGGGAAAAAGATCAGTCATACTGATATTTTCCTGGAGAAAAAAAAAAAAAAAGAAGTCACTTTACAGAAACCACAGTCTCTGCTGGAAAAGCCTTTGAAGGAAAATTCCTGAGCAGATGTAGCAGAACCCTTCAGGAGCTTGCTAATGCTGCAGTGTTTACTAATGCTTAATGGTTTGTCAGTGTTTCCATTAGAAAACTTTTTTTGAAGAGTTTTCTAACAACAAAGCCATAAAAAATCATTTTGGAATCAACTGGAAATGCAAAGCCTCATCCTGTTTGTTTGGGTTTTTTTAATACGGATTTAGAAGGACCTTTTTAAATAATTTTAAATGCTGTAGAGAGATGGTAAAAAAACAAAGCAAGTGCTCATTTGAATCAGAAGGGTTGGAATTTTAGGGAGGGTTCATTTGAAAACCCTGGTTTGTTAATTTACCAGCACTTAAAGTTCCATTACTTTCCAATCCAACACGACAGGATATTTCTTCTCCAAATGTTTAGTCAAATCGAAACTTTTTGGGGGCGGGGATGAAATGCTGCTGGTGCCAGGGGAGTGACTGAACCTCCAGAAAGTCCCCACCGCGCTCGGGGCTGGCAGTTTCTGAACACGGTCTGCTAAAACGCGACTAGGATCCATCCGGGTGAGGACGGGATTACCCGATTAACCTGTCATTAGTTTCTCCGATGTTTAAAACCATCCAATAGCAACTGTTTCCATTCTCACGAGTCCTCAGGGCCTGCCTTTATTAAGTGCACTTCACTCGAGGCAAAGCATTCAATGATGAGCTGCTGAAACGTATTTCATTGTCTAAAAAGTATAACAGAAGTTCAGGCTGTTTGCTAGGTCAGGCAAACAGAAAGCTCCAGTGGCACCAAGTGCCTGAACCTGAATATTCCTCCGAACCATGCATTTTTTTTTCATAAACCTTTGCTTTTCTTTGCTATGTAGCATCATCAATAAGCTTGGAGAACGTCAGCCTTTTGGACAGTGTCCTCTCCGTGCCTCAAGGCACGCCTTTCCCTTTGCTTGCCGTGTTTTGCAGTAATTTAAGCGGGCTCTTCCAAGTGTGTCTCAGTCATTTCAGAGTCTTTTAAATTTTTTTTTGACGGGGAAGGGATTCATTTTGCAGACTCCCGACCCATTAGTCATTTTCCCCATAACACGGAGCAATTCCCAATTTTGCATGACCAAATCTAGCCCATAATGTGTCCCTTCAGAAAGCGCATCCAGGAATTACTTCAGGCAAGAAAGAAATACCTGATTGTTCTCTCCTCCAGAGCGAGTTCAGAAATTCACCCTGTCCTAATTTGGCGTGGGATCTGGGCCCGTTGATTCTTTTCGCCCAGTTCAAAGGGACTGCTTTTCAGTTCCACAGGCTTCAGAGCCCCCGCTTTCATAAACAGGCGGTAACGTACACCGGTGTTTTGACAAGAGGCACCAGTTATGCCGAAATCTTATCCCTTGGAAAACGGAGCAGGTGTTTTCCAGCGGAGACGCTGGGAGTGAGCCCCTGCCAGCACTGGCTGATGAGGAGCCTGATTTCAGAGCGAAGAGATATCGTTGCAGAGAAGGAGGATGGTTGAACGTGGCCACGGGGAAGCTGAACCGGCTGCGTTTGCCTTCCCGTGGTGGGGAGCTGAGTAGATTTTGACAAAAAGCAGGTGAAATAGAGTTTCACTGAATTTTTTTTTTTTCACTGAATTTCTGGAGTTGGAAGGGACCATAGAGATCATCTAGTCCAACTCCCCTGGTTTATTCTTTACTGACTCTCAGTGATAGCCAACTAATGGCTCCTTTTCTAGGCATGGTGGAGCCTGGTTTTTTTTTAGCAGGTATAGCCCTGTCTGTCTGGTGTGACTGGACCTGCAGCGGCTGTGGGTGTCAGCAGGACATCCTGTACCTGTATTTCAAACAGCAGTTTCCCTGGGCTGAGCCTGTGGGGCGGCTGTAGTCAGACTGTAACAGAGCATCGGTAAGTGCTGGCGTTTTACTGGAGGAAACTTAAGTTTCACCAGGTGAATTGGGAAGGATGAAGGGCTATGATGGCAGGAAGAGCCACTGCAGAGAAGTTAACGAAGCAAGCAGAGAACAGCAGCTGATGCCAGTCAATGCTGGCTGACTTCCCCACGCAGGGGCAAGGACAGCATCTCGGAGCATGGCAGTGGAGGGAGATTAAGTTTCAACAAAACAAAAGCAAAGGACATGAGAAGCCAGTGAATATTGTCTGTGTTCCGAGGGCAAAAAATCAGAGTTTGAAAGGAGCCTGGAGCCCCTAAAACAATTGAAGGCATGAGCAGGCAGGAGTTTGCAATTCTGCTGTGCATGAATAGAAGGAAGAAGCAGCTGAATATCAGGAAACGTTTTCTAACAATGCAGACTATTAGGCTTCAGTGGAGACTCCCAAGGGAAGTGGAATAAGCCCACATGGGCTGAATAATAGAAAACTAGACAAAACCGTGGTGTGGAAAGAAATCCTTCAGTACAGTGATACACAAGTCACAATACCTAGTGAACATAGTGTTGCTATTACTAATAACAGCTCTTAAGATGCATTTTTTCATACAGAGATTTAGAAGAGTTCTTGCAAACGGGGAGGCTGCAAGCTTTCTGTGCAGGTCCTCTCCCTGCGAGGTGGGCGGTGGAGAAGGAGAAGAGGGGACACGCTGCCCATTACAGCCCCGCATTTCTCAACAACATGAAGCGTTTGCCTTGGTTACCCCTGTCCCTAGGAGGAAGCCTGTTTTCTGTATTTTCGTAAGAAATCTTAATTAACCCAGGTCCCACTCCCTCTAGAGGGCAGCTGCTTCCCTTAGAACCACTTGGGAGATTTGATCTCCACACCAGGGAGTTTTCAGGGCTTGCAGGATTTTGGCCGTGCCGCAGACCTCAGGGTGATGCCAAACGATTCACAGCCCCATCGGGCTCCCCCTGCCTTTGGCCCTGCACCAAGCTCTGTGGCCGTGTCACCGACAGTGAACAGAAACAGAACTAAATTAGCCAAATTCATCATGCTCTGTAGCTTCACTGTCTTGGGAGCATCACAACATACAACAGCATAGCTGTTATCATAGAATCATAGAATTGTCTGGGTTGGAAGGGACCTTTAAGATCATCTAGTC
>JAOXJM010000063.1:3094119-3111322 GCA_026413425.1 Tringa solitaria
GTCTCCCTGGAGCCTTCTCTTCTCCAGGCTGAACAACCCCAACTCTTTCAGCCTGCCTTCAAAGGAGAGGGTCTCCAGATCTCTTATCATCCTCATGGCCTCCGCAGGAGCCATTTCAACTGGTCCGTGTCCTTCCTGTGCTGAGGGCTCCAGAGCTGGACACAGTACTCCAGGTGAGGTCTCACCAGAGTGGAGTAAAGGGGTGGAATCACCTCCCTCACCCTGCTGGTCACACTTTTCCCTTGGTGTGTTTCTTGGCCAAACTTACACAAAACGCTTCTGTCTGTCAAGGCATGCTGTGGCTCAGCAGAGGCCCTGCAAAGCCTAGTGGCATTGCTGGATCTCCTTGGCGTTGTTTGCATAACTTTCTATGTGCTCTTTAGATTCAGAGGGCTTGTTTTGATCTTTGTTTGAATAATACTTCGACATGTTGATCCATGACGTGGTTTCCTACAGCCTCCTAAGAGGTGCAAGATAATAAAAAAAAATGTTGTTGGTTTTAGAGTTTTCTTTTTTTTCTCCAAAAAGATTTTTTGGGGGAAAAAACCTACTAGGTTTATGCTGTGTCTGGGAAGAAGTTTGGTTCTAGGTCTGTAAAGACTGGGCATGGATGCAAGCTTGAGCCACGGGTAACATAAGTCTTGCTGGAAGAGGGAGCTCCTGCAAATGGAGCAGAAATGTGATAGTATACAAGAGCATTTAGTGGAGAATGTGCTGTAGCTTAAATGATCGGTTTATCTTTGTTTGTGGCTTGTGGCTGGAAGTCTGGAAGCTTTTTGGCGTTTCCCAAATCCCCCTGTTAACCTATGGGGAGAGCATCACTGAGCCAGTGGGAGCTGGGGAAGATCCACTACATGTGAAAAACCGTGGGCAAAACTAAATGCAGAGACTGAAGCAAAGAGCCTTGTGCTGGCAAAACCAAGATGGTTATAGTTTCCTTTCTAATTTCTGTGCTCCTGGGACACGAGTAAGCAGCTGACACTCTGTAGTCCATAAAAAAGCAAATGAGCCCTAACAGAGGTTGAAGCACAGAGGATCCCAACATACTTACCTGACCTTGAGCACCGTGGGCCACCACGTCTGTCCTTCTGCCCTGTTTTGAGCTTTCCAAGTTGGAGACACCCACATTTCTTTGCAGTTTGACCCAAAGCACATCTGCACTGTCGTGTGGGTTCTCTCTCCAGGGCTACATCTGCTTCAAGGAAATCTGGCAGGGCCCATAATATGGGAAAAAGAAGTCACACAGCTTCGCAGCATTAAAAAGGACCATACATTAAGTAGCCAGCTACACTGGTCTGTAAGGACAAATAGAATCTCCCCACCAAAAAGCTCCTCTTCCTGTCTGTTGGACCACAAAAACCATGCTGAAGAAACACAGAGCAACACCTGGTGCTCCAGGAATTGTTTTTCAGGTTCCTAGAAGAAGAAAGTAACAGTTTTAACACATAGGCAACGTATCACAGCGGCATGCAGGTCACTACACACCTATGAAATTAAAATCTTTTTACCAAATAAGCCTTCAATTTGCTGAAGTTGTGCTTGTGTTTAGAAACAATAATAAGTGGCAAAGAGATGCACACTGAAAATACAAAGCAGAAGCAGTTGTAGTTTAAAGGCAGGAAGACACGGTGATGGGGAAAGAACCAGCCTGAACCATCTGTGCCCAGAGGACAGGGACTCCAGAGTGATGTGTGCCCCCTTCTCCCACCTCCATCCCCACCCAGGTGGCCCTGTGGTGCCCAGTTGAACTGCACAGGGAAGTGGCTTTCTGTTCCCCTTAGCCAAATATACTCCCTCTACGTTGTGGTCATGGGTAGGAAGCCATAAAAGATAAATGATACTTGACAAGTGCATATATTCCCCTAATACCCAGCCTGGGTCCTGCACTGCTGGTGGTCTCCAGGAGCACATTGTCAATGGCTCTGATCTCGTCCTTTGGGCTTCTCCATGTGCCCTGCCCTTGCCTAGCAGGTTCCGAAACCAATGCCTTTAGTACATTCACTTGGGAGCTTTGCCTTGAGTGGTCTTGTCTAAGGCAGATCCGTGGCTCATTTACTCTTCCAGCTGGACCTGCCATAAGTGCAATAAGCCATAAATATCCTTTTCATAAATAAAATTAAATTAAAAAAAATTCCACGTACGCATCAGGTCTAGTCACTCTCCTTGCTCTGAGGAACTGTTTGACTCTTTGGAATGAATCGATCCGGTATTCTGGAAATTAAATTAATTTCCAAATACATGCAGGGTCACAGAGTAATTCTGAGACAAGGAGTTAAGCTTGTTTCTTTTTTGTTTGTATTTAAGCTCATTTTCATTGTGTACAGAGCATATCTGAGATAAACTTTGCAGTAAACATGCATTAGTACCAGATTCTGCAAGGAAACATATTTTTGCCTTTTTTTTTTTTTTTCTTGACCTAGGGCTTTAAATGGATCCTTCTACAATTCTCAAGGTCATTGTTAAATATTTTAAATAGTTGGTCAAATGCCAAACTATTTTCATTGCCTGAATTTCTCTCTTTGGAGAATTATTGCAGACAATGAAATGTGGCATCTTCAACATTTGTGTCAAAGAGAAACTGACCCTGACAAGCAGTTTCGTAACTCAGGAACTTAACTAAAGTTTTATATTGTATTGAATAGGACAAATAATTGCATGGTGTATTTAATCGCCAGATCTCTGCACATCCTGTACTGCAATTATTATAGCTTTTATTTATTAAGGAAAAAGGGATTTCATTTCTGTGTTTTGTATTAAATTTGGGGCGAAACCATCTTCAGTCCTTAGAAATAACTGGGTGAAGAAATTCCATGCCGTGGGAAGGCTGGATTTCCCCTTGTGCTTTCAGTTTAGAGCATGTTCTCCAGGAACATCCCTGGGGCTGAGGAAGCAAAAATCACCAAATCAAAAGAAAAGTGAATTTTTTCTTTCTTCAGTTCCCAAGCACAGTGTATCGATTTGCAGTGAAAGTCTGTTCAAGACATTGGGAGAACTTCTTGGTAGTTTGGGTTAAGCCTTGATCTGCAGTGGAATATACGAGCAAGCTTTGATCTCATACAGCTTGATATTGTTTTCTCATTTTTATACAGGAAAAAAAATAATTAAGGGGTTTATTTGGTACAAATTTGACCATCACTTTCCTTAGGGGAAAAGGAAAAGCCGTTTGAGGGTGCTTAAATGAGGCAGACAGATATGTAGGAGAGAAAGAGCTTGTACCAGCAGATACACTGTGTATGGAGATTGACTAAAAATGCTCAAATGATGAATAACATTGTTTGCCTGATCCTGAACTCTTATTTGCTTGGAGGAAGAAGTAAGCAGAATTTTCTGAAGCTGGATTATCAACAGACTAGGCATTTGTCTTCCTTTTGTGAGAACAAGTGAGCATTATTAGCCAGAAAACAGATGAACCTGTACTTTCAATGAATAAAATGCAGTACTTTTTATTTCCTTCAAAGCCCTAACTTTGATTTCCGCCCTTGGTTGACAGTGATACTCCAAAGTCTGGAAAGAATTGGGCATTTATCACTGTCACAAACCTGCAGGCAGGGTTGGCATTAATTTCCCTTGGGTTACTGGTAAACGTCTGGGGTTTAGTGGGTTTAGCGGGGAACGTGCCATTTGCTCATCAAGGGTAATGAATGGTGGAGTAGAAACTCCTGCTCATCGCTGGGGCAGGGAAGGAAGGGCATGTACTGGTGGCCTTGCTGCAGGACACGGTGTGGTTCTGACATCTGCAGGGGACATGCACAATGACCACGAGAGTGGCCTCTGACAGAAAAGGCTGCATTGAGATGTCTGTCCATAATTTAAATAGCAGTATTGATCTCGAAGGATTTCATGAAAAAGATTACTTTGTAGAGAAAACAAAAAACTTTTATTTTGCAAGTAGTTAATCCTCTTTTTCCCCCCTTTGTTGCTTTTTTCCCCCCTTTTAAGGGAAGGAGAGAGTAGAAGTTGTGATTAATTTCTTCTTTCATTTTCTCTCTCTTAACGAAAAATCGGGTTGACCATAATTCAAGTAAGAGCACTCCATGGAGCGAGGGGAGAAGAATCTTTCTGGCAAAGTAGGGCAACGTAGAAATTTGTGTGTGATTGCTCTCGGTTCAGCCGAGTTTCTGAAACGGCCAAGCGCAGGGGGGGTAGGGAATCAGCCCACATGCAAGAGTCTTCAGCTGCTGCAGAACAAATTGCGCGTGTATTTGTTTCGACACTGAAGGCAAGGGGAAAAAGTTGCCCTTTGCTTTTCAGGTGTTCCTTCTATAGCTTGAAAATTATTTTTAAAGCTGGAAATTAATATTCTTGGGGGAAAAAAGGTAGTAAGGTCTTGTATGTCTTCAAACCGGGACAGGTCTTAATACAGTCAATGTTTTTAACCTCACAGCTTTAGCTGTTCCAAATGTACTCACCTGACAAGCTTATATGTGACCGTGTTTGTTTGGAGGCAGCATATTTTGGCTCCCTAGATATTATCTCACAGCGAGGATCAACATTTCTAAGCATGTATTTCTGCAACCAGTAAATAATGCGGAGGAGAGGGTGAGTTTCACAAGATTTATCAGATGGTTGCGTGGAGCCATCGCCCAGCCCCAGAGGAGGTTGGAGCGATGCCTCTTGGGTGCTCTCTGAAGTTTGGGGGTATTGGCACGGCTCCGAACTGGCACGGCTCTAGCAGGGAGACAAAAGGCGGTGTCTGCAAACCTGGCTACCTAAAAACCTGGCTGCTACAAACAGTAATGCGGAGATGGGCTCGAGAAGCGTGTCCCTAGGGATGTTATTTCTTTATGATCTCTTTTCTGGCCTACTCAATATTTGTTTTATGCAGCTGCCTCCAACATCTGCTTTTCATCTCTGCTCTTTATCCATGTAGGTATGCAAAAATGCCTTTCTTCTTTCAGCTGCTTTATGTGTCTCCTGTCTTGTCAATGAAATGTGCGGCTAATTGAATATAAAAATCATGTTTAAATAGGCTATTGCATATTGTAGACACAAATACTTAAAAGGAGTAATGTCAGCTGCCTTCCACATAAAGGAAGATGGGGAAAAATAGCAAGATGAGCCTGAAATTTCTCAGGAATCTGAACGTAGGCTGACCCCATTCTGTAGTTTCAAGTTGGGATCTTTTCTCACCTTTCTACGTGACAGCTTTTAAGTTGCTTTCCCAGCCTCCAACCTCTCCTTCTTCACGTGAGGCAATTAGAACCCAAGCTGTTGTTTGGCCTTTTAGTCCAGGATCCATCTCCAGAGCATCGGGCTTCCCGGGTGAGCAGCTTCTTCTGGTTAAGCATCTAGCCGTTAATGTCAGAACTAGCTGATTCTTTGGCTTTTGTTGTCAGTTGGCATGAAAATGTTGCTGCTGCCCTGTGACAGCAGGTCTTGGCTGCTTTGCTTTACCCAGCTGCTATTTAGGATGTTTGCAAGTGCAGGGGGACCGTGTTTAAGCAGCTATTCCGTACCACTTTTAGCCTGAAATTGTCTTCCCTTCTGTCCTCATCCCCTATAAATGCGGGGTTGTTGCTTTTGGATAAAGCACGCCGCATCTGAGGCGTTTCTCAAAAAGCAAATACAACTTTTGACCTCAGCAAGGAGCAGAGCTTTGCCTGGATTGAAGGTCAGCAGCTCCACGAGCCGTATGGGCTAGAGACACTGATGCCTCCTCCCTCTGATACTCACTACAGCCTCCTCGGAGAAAAGCCCTTTTTCTTCTCGTAAAATTTCTCTCCTTTTGATGTTTTTCCCATTCTTTGTTATTTATCTCCTTGGGCAAAGCTTGCCCTTTGAATAAAACACCCCTCCACGCTACAGTATCTCCATATTTCTGTGGCTGAGCTTCTCTTGCATCTCGAATCAGCCGTGGAACAGGCAAATCTGCATTTTCTCACATAGATGATCAATAGTGCCCCTAAGCCCCATGACCAACTTTTATTAGGCTGAAAGCACTCCTACCCTCAGGTGGGGTAGTTTGAAGCATAACTGACCCTTCCAGTCTGGAGGGTAAACTGGGTTTTCTTCCCCTCCTCCTTGTCACCTGGGCTACCTGGGCAAAACACCCATCCTAAGGAAAGGAGACTGGAAAAAAGCTGCTCCCTCTGATGTCTGAAAGGTGTAGGAGGTTTCAAGGAGAAAAACATGGAGCAGAACTGGGGCCGGGTGGGACTGGGGTCTGCAAGCCCTGGAGGTCCCAAAACCAGCCCTTCAGCGGAGCAGCTCCGAGGTCGGTGATCGCCTGGATTCACATCCACCGTTTTTCTTTCATAGGCAAATGAAAATCTGATGTGTTTATGTGTGTTTGTAGATCCGAAAATGTAAACTATGGTAAAGTATCTGCTTATGGTGTGACCTCTTAACCTGAGGGGTTTTTTCTGTTCTGGGGTGAATTCCAGCAAACCACTGTGCTGCTGTGTTTACAAGGAAAATGCCTGCTTTTTGTGTTCTCAAGGCCACAGAGTGTCTCATTAAAAATCCTCTTTGGGAAAAGCAGGCTAGTTAGCATTGCTCACCCCAGTAAAGTTGCAGTGAATAAATATTCCTACTCCACTATTTAAAAAAAAAAAAGAAAAAAAAAGAAATGAACCAAAATTTAGATTTAAATAATTGTTTGCTACCTCCTCTGGTTATCTGCCTGAGTTTTAAAACATTGAAGTGCTTGCTTACTCTATCCAAAATCAGCCCCAGGGCTCTGGGGATTAGCTGGGTGAGTGTCCCTTGCAGACAGAGCCCTGGGTGATCCTTTCGCCACACCAGGATGGATTTAGCCCACCCTGGGGACTCGCCTGTGCAGGCTGGCAGCCAGACAGACAAACCTCCCTTCCAGAAGGATGCTGGCTCCCCACCGTGGCAACAAGCACGATTTTAGCTGGCGAGAGTGTCAGCCCAGGAGGCAGCCCAGCCCCGACAGAGGTTGAAGCAGGATGGAAAAGCGATGGATGGTCAGTGGTGGCCGACCCCAGGGTGCCAGCACCTCCAGCCCCCTGCGAGCCCCATCGCCCCTTCAGCAGCTGCTATTCCAGGAGCTGTTTCGGCAAAGGGCTGGGATAAATGACAGTTCCTGTAACGACAGGCAGGGTCCCACACTTCCCAATGGTTACCCCGCTCTGTAAACAGACTTCTGTGTGTCTGGCGGCAGATCAGAGCCATGCTAATCAGGTCATCCAGCTCTGCAGCAAAGCTCTGCAGCATACTCAAAAGAAAAGCCAAAACCAATATGTTTATGAAAGCAAAACATCACAAATACACTCTATTTACACTGCTGACACTGAAAGAAGAAACAGATGCTTCTGGTTTGGGTGTCTGTCCAGCCTGATTTCAAGAAAAGAGGGAGATCAGAGAGGGGAAAAGAAAGGAATCGAAATGTACTCTCTGTCACATCTCCAGTTTTAAATATTATAAATCATTCAGGTGCTGCTACAGCAAATGGAGATGGGCTCGGCTCCCCTGAATGCTGGGCTGTGTCCCTCCGTGGATTGATGCCATGGGTTAAATTGTGGGTAAATGCCAGTCCTCGGAAACAGCTCCTTTTGCACACCCTCTGACAACATGACGTTACCTGGAGAGCAGGAGTAATCCCACCCCATCCCAGCAAACCAGGCACTTTGCAAGTTGTCAAAGGGCTATCGCGGCAGCTAAAACAGCCCAAAACCTGCTCCCAGCAGCATGAAGGCTGCAAATGGGAGAGCGCTGGGAGCTGCAAAAGCTTTGTACACAGCTGAGATGGGCCCTTGGCACAGGGACTTTGGGTCTAACCCCTTAACCCTGGGAAAGTAAAACTAGAGAAGTTATCAGGAGATATTGAGGAAGTTTTCCCATCAGTTCCTCTTCTTCTGGGCTTTGGGGGTTGCTTGGAGATCCTTTAAGCTGTGGTAGCACAGCTCAACGTGTGGTGGGGCTGTGAGCTTCCCACAGAGGCTGTGCTGGGGCCAGGCGTGCTTGAAGAGCTGCTTTTTGGCACATTCACTCATTCGGACTTTCCAGTAAGTTCTGGCTAGTTATTAATTTTCAGAGTGTATCTAAGAATAAATACAAAAGAAGATGGTTTTTCCTTTGTTTAGATGAAATAATCCGTGTTTCCTAGTGAAAAGGATTCTTAATGAGGCAATTGGCTGAACCATGGTTAATGTGGAGGGAGTTTACACCCATTCACCAGCTTATGTCTGTCTGCGGGGAACAAGCAGACATGCTCGCAGGGCTTACACCTGCTGAGGCACTGTAGCACTGGGAAGCATGTATTTCACTGGGAAAAAGCCACAATCAGGCCACCAGTGGAGTCACAGAGCTGGCTGGATGTTGAAAGCATCGCTCGCTAATCCCCTAGCAGGGCCAGCAATGCCTGCCCTCCTCCTCTGACCATCCACGCTGGTGCCAGCCTCAATGGGCAGCTGTTTCATCGATGAGATGCACCAAACAGGATCAAAACACAAAAGCAAATAGTGCTAATCATGAAACAGATCTCAAAACGCCAGGAAATTAAGTCATCCATTGTATAAAGTGAGAAGATGTTATGTCCATGCAGTGTGGTGGCTGGAGGGGACCGGTGCCAGCAGCAATGAGCAAAGCTCACCCCGACTCTTCTCCGATCCTTCCCCATCCCTGTTGCATCCTCACATTCTTGTGTGCCTTAATGCCCTGCTTGACCCTCTGGGTAGAGCCTCCTGGTGCCGCATCTATAGCCGCAATCTGGTTTTTCCCTAATTATATTGTAAGATATATGTTCGGGACACCGGGAGCGCTGGGTCATGCAGCTGGAATCGAGCACTTTTTCTTGCAAATGTCAAGCCGCAGGGTGACTTCCAAGTCACGGTATCATCTGATACTCTGGTAAGCTCCTGTTAAATTGAAAACCATATGTCACGGAGGGAGCTTTGCGCAGGGGTTCGCTCACAGCAGCAGCCCTTGCAAAACCTCAGGTCTACAGGGTGTGGGCAGGAGCCCTGTTGAGACCCCTGCCCTGACGGGCTCGCTGTTTGCACCCTCAGCATTTCATCTTCAGGGGTGAACGTGTTGTCACACCGTCCTGACAAACGGGCAGCTCCTGGCTGCCCACAGACGCCTCCCAGCAGGGCCAGATCCTGGGCAAGAGTCCAGTTGCAGAGCAGTGCGGGACTCTTGGGTGCCAGCAGCCCCCTGCTACTCCTGGTTGTCCCATGTCGGAGCAGTCAGAGGACTGCCTGGAAAGTCGCTAGGTGAGGATTCGCACAAACCTGGTGTACAAACCTTCTACGAACTGATTACATCTGTCCCAGGGCCGATTACTTGCTGTGAGTTACTAAGACCCAGTATGTGCACCCCTACGCTTTGAGATGAGCTACCTCCTGCTGCTCCAGCGTGGTCTCCTTGGGTGAGCAAAGCTGGACAGGATGCTCATTAATGTTCATTAATCATGAGCAATCTAAGCTCTGGGCTTTATTTTTTCCTGCAAACACCTGTTACTGATAATTTCCCCCAGCACTAATATTCTGAAGTTGTTTGGGGCGGTTTTGGCTGTGCTAATGGCTTTGGCAGAAGACTGTGCACAGGAAAGGAGTTAATCGTGGTCCTAGAGGTCACCTTTATGGAAGCAAAGAGGAATATTTTCCCCCATGGAAAAGATACTTTGAGAAAATTAGTCTGATGAGAGAGAGTTTTTGACAACTAGAAGTTTCTTTTTTTAGGTGGCAATTTTTTTCTCAGTTTCCAGAAGAAAAAATGAATTTTTAAGTTGTGCAAGGATTTATTTAGTTGAAAATGCAACTTTTCACTGAAAAGAAAACTCCAGAGAAGTTGCAGTCAGCTGAGGTAGTGCTTGGGTCTTAATATTTAAACTCATGCATCACAAAACAGAGTATGCATATTTTTCAACTGCTCAACTTTTCATTATTTTGGTCTTTTGCAAGGAATGTATGCATAATAACTTGATTTTCGGAGAAGTTTCCTGTATATTGATTTCCTAATCGTTTGAATGCCCTGTTGATCAGAGTGAGGAGCTGGAGGAGGGGTATTAGGGCAGGAGGCTGCATTAAAGGTAGGGATACTGGGGAGAAGAGTGGATGCCATGTGGTCCCACCAGGGAACGATGTGTTTCTTCCTTGAGCCTTGCTCTCCTGGCCCCATGCAGCGAGGTCATCACAGCCTCTGCTCCCTCGTTAATCTTACGTGCTGTACATGTGTCCATCAACTAATGAGCCACACCATCCCTGAGCCCTGGAGCCTGCTGTCACCTCCAGTGTCCCACATTGACCACCTCACTGCTACAAATCGGGCACATGAGCACAGCAATTAAAAAACACAATTATATAATGATAGAAAATGGCCTGTTTATGTTGTTTTTCTCCAGTAGCCTTTTTGCTACCAAAGCCACAAGCACAATTTAGAGACAAACAAAAAATATATTGTGTTTAAGAGCCCTTCTGAGGCTGGAAATTGAACCTCTCTGGGTTCAGTCTCACTAAGTATTAAATTAAGGGAGTTGTATAAAATGCAGGTTTTAAGAAGCAAGTTTCTATTATTTTTGCTTGAAAAAACACTTTCTTCTGGAAAAGCCATGGGTGACTCATTCTCCTTCCCCTTTTCCCCGGGGGTTATAGCAGCAGTGCTGTTGTGTTTAAACTAAATGTGGTTTGTTGCTTGTTTTGTTTTGGGTAGTTTGAGGAGATGGGATCAGCTGTAATACTTCTTCCAGTTTACCTGTGAGAGCTTAGTGACATGGTTTAGTGCTGGTTTTTTTATCAGAGTTAGGTTGATGGTTGGGCTAGATAACCTTAACGGTCCCTTCCAACCTAAACAATTCTATGATTCTATGATCAGGCAGGATTGTCAAACCTTTATGATCAGGCAAATGTGGTACCCCACCCGCATGAGCTCAGGGTCAGGGGATCAGCACCTCTAGAGCATTTTAGAAATGTTGCTGGGAGCCCCATTCTGCAACGTGCCCAGGTCTTCTGGGCATTTAACAGGAATAATTGGGGCAGCAAAAGGCTTCGTAATCTCCGGCAGCAGCAGAAGCACATTCTGGTCACAGCCGGAACTGGTCATTGTGTGCAACCAAGACAGATGTGCTATTTTTTGAGCTTCTGCTTTCGTTCTCAGAGAACTGGAAGTAACACGCTCACAAATACAAAAACTCAGAATGCAAATGCAAGTGACAGACAACAAACCCACTTTTGGGCTAAAAGTTTAAAAAAGGAGCCGTATACCCCAAACTATATGTCTATCCACGTTAAGTAATAATTTCCGTGAGTGTTGGTGTTTATTTACCACAACCTAAGTGGGACAGGTTTATTCTCCAGCACTGGCTGTATATCAACGTAATTCCTTGCCCTAACTCAAACAATCCCTGGGACAAAAGAATGGATAATCAACCTCAGTAGGATTTATCTGCCATAGTTGCGGCACGTGAGGGAGGGCTCCCAAAAATACATCTGAATAAATGGGCATCATGTGGCAGAGGACTGAAGTGACAGGTGAAAGGTGCCATCGTGGGACCGAGTCTGGAGCTGGCCGTGATTTGCTGCCTCCTCCCAGCATCGCACTGGGCCACAACATCTACCAGCGCAAACCAGGAGGGTTTTTTTCTTCTCTGGGTTAATCCATTCCCTTCCCAGCAGAGGGCACGATGTGCAAACGAGAAGGGTGATTAGCCCTGCCAGAAGCGATTTCAGAAATGAGACAGCAAAAAGGAACAAGTGTGCAGGGCCAGAACCCCCAAAGGCAGGACGTGTCAGGGCAAGACGTTCCCTTCCTGCAGCTGCGGTGGGGTGGGGGGGGGGAGCTGCTCAGCACCTTGCAAAGTCTCTGGCTGCCTCTCGAGCAACCCCACGCTGCTCCCAGCCCAGAACCACAGTGGGCAAAAATCTTCTTCGCTTCTGAAAATACTCTTTTTCATTATAAAACACCCTCAATGCTATTTTAAATGTAATTTGGAGAAATTTCTGTGAATTAAAGAAAATCGGGTCAACATCTGTTCGAAGGAGCACAATTGCTCCTCGTTTTCCAGAATTTTGAGTCATTGATGTCGAAACAGCAATGTTTTCCAGTGTCTTCTAGCAACTTAACTCACTGCATAGAGCAAAACCACCTCTTCAGTTCAATCTGTTCGTGTGGCTTGTGAGGTCTAAACTGAAGTCCCTTTTGGATTATCGGTGTTTAAGAGAATAGATCGCTGAAAGATGACCTAGTTGTAGAAAAATACTTTCCTGTCTGACTGTTTCCTTCTCAGAAATGGCTCCCTGGATTATTATCTAACTTTCTTTGAATGAGGCTTCCCAGCAAAGCCATGACAAAGGTTCAGTTCTCGCCTTAATAATTAAGTGAGGCAAACATGCTGTTCAGCCTCAGCTGTATATTTTACATGCTCTGGTCATTCCCATGACCTGGAAATTTCCCTCTTTGTGCACCGCCATGCATCAATTCCAAAAATTCTTTTATTTTATCTTTCTGCTCATATACTATTACTGCAGTGATATGATTCCTGGCTGACACAATTTTCTTCCAAGAGGCAAAGTTTTTGCACATCCTAGAGCAGTGCAGTGACCGGTTGAGCTGAAGGGACAGAAATCACCAGCTCTGAGCAACTCCTGCAGGGTGAGAAGGGAAAAATCACAAGCACAAGGTCTCCTTGA
This sequence comes from Tringa solitaria, assembly GCA_026413425.1. NCBI lineage: Eukaryota > Metazoa > Chordata > Aves > Charadriiformes > Scolopacidae > Tringa > Tringa solitaria. The sequence continues at coordinate 3,106,713 of JAOXJM010000063.1, forward strand.
TGCTGCCACCCAAGAAGGGGCTGTGCTGCAAAGCTCCCTTGAGAGTTGCGAGCAAGAATTGCTTATCTGCTCATGTTTTCATGAACCCTATTGTTTGTTGGTATTGTGAGACAAACTGACTGGGCCACGAAGCTTCAGGGTGTTCAAACAATCAGCAAGGGTTTTGTTTCACCCCTGCTCTGCTTTTAGGTTATTCTCCCAATAAAGTACAGCCCAGATGGTTTTCCCAGTTGAGCAATTATCTGGTAGCCAAGGATTATTTCCAGCTTTGGAGAGATTTGTCGAAGGTTACCAATGACTGAGCAACAGAGACTGCAGATGTGTGCTTGGCCTGCCCACCCTGCTTTCTCCATCACCATCAGCTTACATTCGTCCCATGGTGTTTGCTTTTGTTGATAGCTCCTTCCCAGTCCCACCACTGTCTGCACAACTGGCCACCTTGTTCATGGTTTCTAGCAGATCTCCCATGGACTTTCTACCATTCCCCATGGACCTGTGGGCCTCACATCACTTGGAAGAACCCTTAAAAGCACTGCCTGATCTCTGCAGCAGGTCTTACTCTTTTCTAAAGCTCTGGAGGGATTTTAGTTTGAGCCCCAAAAATGTTGGTTTCTGTTGCATCTTCAGGTCTCAAAACACATCATCCCCACTGAAGGCAAACCAAAGGTCTGGTACCCACAGGTACCTGTGCAGCAGTTGGAGGTAAAAGGACTTACAGGTGGCCTCAGAGAGGGAGATCATGCCCTGAGCCATCACTCTTTAGCAGAGCTGTCTCCTTGCCAGGGCTTGGTGCTCCCTCACTCCCTGCAGCCAGAAGATTCCTCTCTTGCTCACACAGGGGCTGTGCAAAGCACAGGACATAGCTACTGTAAGATGCAAATGCCTGTCCTGCCCATCAGTGCCTTCTGGTTGGTTTGCAACCAACCAGAAGGATGGGTTCCTCTCCCTGTACCCCAGAAAGGGCTTCTGTGGTCAGGGAGAGGAGACGGTGGACTCAGCTTCCTCAGGTGCCCAAAGGAACAACAGTGTCTGCAGAGCCCATGAAACCCGGGGAAGAATTGCTGTAGTTTTCTGGTGCAGAAAATAGCTCCAAGCTCTTGGCTAAGACAGATGGGTCTGCGAACCTTGTGTAGAGGGCGACCTGACCTTGAAGTCACAACTATGTGAACGATCAGACACGCTGGTTCATGAACCAGCCCGAGTCACTTAGGGAACTGTACTTCAAATGAGAGAAAAAAAAAAAAAGCCCATGTCTGTTAGTAGAGCTGTAGAGAAATCCCCCTTTTTTTAACAATTTTGAAACTTCACAGGAGGCTGCAAAGGGAATAAAGGGTCTGTCATTGACCACAAAGCCCTTTGGGGATTTCAGCTATGCAAATCTCTTGGTGACCTGCTCTGCTGCCCCAACTGCCGGCCTGGAGGAGAGAATGTCCTTGCGGAGCATCTCCTTCCCTTTCGGCCTGATTGCTGCCCAGAAAACCCACCAGCTCTCAGGAGCAATGCTGGTGGTGGGTCATGCACCGGGGTGAGCTGTTGTGTGTACAAAAATGTCACCATCACAGGGAAAAACTAAAGGCTGCTCAGCCCCTTGGGGATTTAACCCATTGCTGCAGGGTGTGCACATAGCAGCTCTTCAGCCCTGGGGACGAGAAGGGTCTCGCCTCCGCAGCACCCACAAGCTGCACCCTGAAACCATGAGCGGTCCCTGGACCTTCAAGTTCCTTGGTGGCTTTCTGCTGTCAGGGGAAAGGAAGTGCTTTCTATTTATCAGTTTTATCATCCTGTGTAAGGTTTGTTTCCTTTACATTTGAGAAGGTGATCAGAAGCGGGGTTGATGGAGACAGACTGCTGGTAGGTATGCAGCGGCAAAAATGTCAATTTGCTTTCTGCTGCTTAGATTTAGGGCAGGAGATACAAGCGTGCAGTGGTATCTCTCTCTCATTTGGGTTTTCTCTGTGTCTCTCTTTGCCACCTAAGGAGTCAAATATGGTCTCAATGTTCACTGATAAAAATCTTGCCAACTTTGGCTGTGATAAGATAATCATCTTATCTGTAGATCTCAGCTAAGCGAATCCAATACCTGACATTTATTTTACGCCTGTCTTACCTTTGGTGAGTGTATGATGCAACTTGGGAACCTCTGTTCCTCAAACCATGTCAGATAGGGGAAGTTTTAAGCTCCAGTCCAGACCTGATCCGCAGTCACTGAAATCAGAGACAGATCAGGTCACCGACTTCAACACAGGTGAGAAAGCCCACACTGGGCTGTTCTTCACCTTCCCTGGGATTTCTCTTGCAAATCCATCAAGATGAAGATGCAGCAAACAGAGCACCAGGAGCAACCATGCTTAGGGAGTCTGTGGGAATGTCAGAGATGTGGGATTATTTGGTTCTATGTGTATATTCTTCAGGTTTTGAATAGGAAAGGTCACTAAATAGTTTGTTGGTTCATAACATGTGCAAAAGCAGGCAGCAGGATATGAATTACCCAGTTCTAGAAACAGCCAGATTGTTTCCTGCCAGACTCTACAGATAATCTAATTTTACTGGTATTTTTTGATAGATTTCCATCAAAAGAATATTCTGGGATTCACAGCAAGTTTAGTCTGGCTGGAGTAAACTGATAATGATTGATTCCTTTGCTTTTGATGGGGAGTGCTATAGTATTAACCTCAGCTAACATCATTTTAGTTGCTGGCTTGCTTAAAATTAGTAAAATGCTAATTCATACTATGGAAATGAGTCACTTGGGAGGGAGAAAAAATTTCTCAAACTCTCATTTTGCATGGTGTGAGAGCCTCAGGTCTGTTTAGTCATCATTTTCTGGAGTGTCTTGTATTAAATGATTCACTTTTTCCAGAGCATGTGAACTTTGGGTGTTTCTGCAAGTTAGAATAACAACTGCTTTGGTGTCCAAAAGCCAATAGAAACAAGTGGATGGTGTTATTTAAAGCTTGACCTCACAGCCAACTGAAAGACGTGTCCTGGCATTGTAAGACAGACAGTAAGACAAACCCATTGCCTAAATGCCTCCTATCACAAAGGTCTTGAGATAAGACTGAGAAGGCAAACAGAAAAGGCACAGAACAGCAGAGCACAGCAGAGCTCTCTGCAGAGGACTTTCCATCAAGACTTTTCATTGAAAAAAATGGTGATTAAACAAAATCTTACTTGTGGTGAAGATGTATGAACACTGATCAGTTTCCAGCAGAGCAGAAAGCCTGGAATGCAGGAGAGCTCGCCAGCAGTGGGGGGCTGTGAGGATCACCATGTTCAGGTCCATCAGGCTCCCCGTCACCAAGCAGAAGTCCCAATTCCCAGCTTCAGTACCTTTGAGTATTTCCATTTTGTGGCTCTCTAAAATTGCCAGGGCTGCAAAGCATCAGTCATTCCCTTGCCATCGCAGATAGAGGAGCTGGGCTGTTAGAACAGCTTCAGGAATTGCAGGGGGCTTTCTGGCATCTCAGTACAGTTGATGAACTCTCCATCTTCAGAGGTCAGCATCACCTTGTGCTCAGTTTCCTGACTTTCCTGCACCACAGCCCTTCTGATTTAATTTAAATACTGCCACAACTGATGCTGAAGTGGCTGTGAAGTTTTATCAGACACAGAGGAGGTGCTCAGGAGATGAACTCACTGCGATAACTGTTTTAATAATCATTATCAATCTTTTTACATTGAAAAATTATTTTAAGCCTTAAAAATAATATAAGAAATTACTAGGATCAGAAAAGGGCTTCCCCTCTGCATTACACAGTAATCACCCATCTCCCCATGGAGCACCTGGAGAAAGCTGGAGGGCTGAGGGAATTCAGGGGAACTGAATCCCCTGACCGAGGTGAGGGAATGATCTCTGGCCAAGGACACTGAGCAACAAACTGAAAAATGACTCTGCCTTCCCTCTGGCCCACTCAGCATCTCTCCCTTCTTGCTGCCCAGGTGGCACTTTTGGCCCCTCATGTCCTGTTTGACCCACCCAGAAGCCAGGACAGTTTCCAACGTCTTGCACAGGGACCAATTTAAAAGCTACCTCAAATTATTATCCATGATAAGGAGCATCTCTGCTGCTGAATCCACTTGCCCTCACTTCCCATGAACCAGAGCCAAGCTTTGGACTTAGATACATCTTGTCCATGTGAAACTCAGCTAATGGTCTGGATGTTTGGGAAAGCAGGAAGAGAGCACCATTTCCCCTTGCCTGGTTTCCTCCTGCTCAGAGAGAAGCAGCACTTCTCTACGGCTGCTACAGCTAAAGGGTTCATAGCTAAAAAGGGTTGCTAAAACCTCTGTGTCCCCATGTCCCCCTGGGCAAGAGAGCAGAAGAAGGTGTCACCCACCCAGCTTGGTCCTGCTGCACTGTGGTACCTGGGATCCTGATTTCCAGATACGAGTAAATACCTGCAGTATTTTGCTATAGGCTACCTTTTTTTTTTATGTGCTTGCTGTTTTAAGCCAAGTCACGCTCAGTTTGCTTTCATTAATTTCTTAAGAAAAGGATTGTCCTGAGGGCACAGGCACTCATCAGGAAAATCAGGCCAAAAAAAACCCCCATCTCAAGCTAAGTGATGAATTCAAAGATTAAAAATCCTATATGCCTTGTGTAACAAACA
>JAOXJM010000063.1:3111422-3146962 GCA_026413425.1 Tringa solitaria
ATGGGGCAGCCACAGCTTCTCTGGGCAACCTGGGCCAGGCTCTCACCACCCTCAGGGTAAAGAATTTCTTCCTAATACCTACTCTGTAGGAGGACCCAAAAGTGTAGCAGATCCTCAGAAAAAGCACACACTTTTAATAAATAATGCACACACTTTAAAAAAAAAACAACAAAATTTTATTAATTACAGCACTTCAAGTAACATTTTCTCTCTCCTGAAAGTAGTGCTTCAGGCTTCCAGAAGCACAGTGTTATCACAGTGCATCAGATTAGTCAGACATCCTTCTTGCAAAAGGGATCAGTTTTGTTAGATAACATCCTGATTTAAGGGATTGCATCAAAGTTTTTTTAAGTGACTTGATTACATTTCTATTCTGCTTTTGCTAAATGGCCAGCCCTTAGCAGTGTTTCCCTTCAGCCCTCTGAGAAACAATTCCAAGCACTCTTCGCTCGCTTCTTGCCCTGCATGTTCTGCAGCCTCTCTGGCACTTCTGATATTTATTGTAAATAACTGCACTTGGGCAGACAACTTCTGTGACTTCTGATAATAACAATATTCATAGTTTTTTGAAGTGTATTACTGCAGCCAAAGGGATTAGAATATTTTTAAAGATTTTAGCAGTTGTAAGCAGTTGTATTTTCATCCCTTAGAGCCAGCCAACATCTGCATTATTATTGCTTGATTTTTGATGTATAAGTGAAGATTCAGCATTTTCTCAGAGAGCGTGGCAAGGGTTGTGATGGAACACAAAGAGAAGGAGGAAAGGAAGCAGGAAGGATCTCTGAAATTACTCTGCATATAAGAAGCAGGGTATAGTCATTGTCAGTCCTTGTCAGAAAAAATGCACTTGAGTCATCTCAGAGATGCCAATGTAAGATGCACGCTCCTTGGGCCTTTCATTAAAACTGAGCTGACTTTAGCTAACATCAAAAAAACTCTATTTTGTTTCATTTAGTCTGGCTGTGATGCAGACATTCTCAAGAAGAGAATGCCTGCTGCTGGCTGCCTCCGGCCCCGGCAGCATGATGGGTGCACCCAGTTTCACTGCCCCTTTTCTGGGTGTTGCCTTTCGGTCAAGTTCATCTTGGTGAAGAAGTTAAAAACCACTTCTGAGACCAATGTGCAAAGACGGTGATTGCAAAATTTAGAAACTGGCTGGTGAGCAGAGCAAAGAGCAGGAAACTCTTCCACGCTTGCAGTTTGCCCTGGGTTTGTGAAGTCTGATTTTCAGCTGAGAGCTCCTGTGCCTCTGGTCACCTTGGACTACAGGCCGCCCGGGAAAGTTGTCACAGTGCCAATTTTCAGCTCTAAGAGTCAAAGTGCCAAGTAGCTGTTACCAGCAGGACACATCAGGCATTCTCTGGTACCATTTGGAGCATGAGGACCTACTGCAGGCTGAAGGAAGGAAGGTTAGAGATGAAATTCATCACGCTTGGGTCTTGTGCCCCACATCCTTCTACTTCTCAAATGGGCAAAGCCTTATTGTTGTGTTCAGGCTGGCAAGTTGTACTGAAGGTCTGGAAGCATGTCGGAGGGAGGCTGTATGTAGCTTTTTGGCTATTAATACTTGGGATTTGGCTTATTTCATTTTTCTTTCCACCTTTTACCATCTGTGGATTTCAGAACGTATCAGAGAAGTTCAATCTCTCTTTTGATTGAGAGATTGAAACCACAGCCTTTAATTGAAGCTGGAGGCCATCTCCTGTGCAAAGTGCAAGAGTAATTAGAAATGCCTAAATCCACTTGTGCGTTGGGGAGCATCTGAAGTATCTGGAGGACTTTATGTTTTGCTGATAACTTCCCAGTGCTTTGAGGACACCCAGAGGAATCACCAGCTGGGTAACGGCTTGGTTATACATCCAACTGAGCCACAATGCCATCAGGGAGTCAATCAGTGGCTCTGGTCTTCTGCACTGCTGCCGAGGGAGCTGGTACAGCGCTACTAACTACAGCACATCACTCCCTGCCTCCGAAATCACAGCCACCGAAATTACTGGTGATCCCTCTTGGTACAGCACATGGAGCCTCCAGCACAGGGGTGTTCTCAAACTCTTTCCACACCTTGTAGGGCTGCAGCAAACAAGTGCTTTCTGGCTTTCCACCTCCTGTTTGTTTCTGAAGGGGCATGTGAGAGAAGCTATTTACCAACTTGTTGTAGCAACCTCTCAAGAATAGCTCCAGGCATGCAGTGAGGTGTGGCAGCTCAGAGCCGCTCTGTCCCGGGGACTCTCGTGGTGGGGCTGATGCCACCTGTGGGACAAGCCCAGCTGGGCTAGGTCTCACCTTGTCTCTCCATCATACCTCCTGAGCCTGGTGGGTCACCTGGGTTAGAGATATTTTAGGCCATAAATCATGTCTCTAGTATACAACTAGGCAGCTCTTGGCTCAACGGATCCCTGAGTAAGCTTCTAAGCACCCTTTTTACATAAAAAAATATTTGGGTTGCTTTAGTTTTTACAGCCATTTGTGAAATGTCACTTGTTTCACCTGTACAGTGAATAAATTCTAGATCAAGAACAATCAAAGCAGGCCCACGGTGCTCTAGGGCTGGCAACAGGAGCACCCACAGCCCAACTTTGTTGTGTTTCAGTGCCAAGGGGCTCCTCGACCCCAAGATGATCACAATAACCAGGGCTAAATAGCATCGGAAAATGGGAAAGTTTAAACTTGGTGGTGTGCCAAAACACGAGCCTTGGTTCTGGTTACTGAGAAGTTTTCAAACCAATGGTTTGAAATTGTGTTGAAGTGTCTTCTGTTTGGTGTTGCAGGAATATGCTACTTCGTTTTTAGTGTAGATCTGTTAGACATGCTAAAAAATATTTTGTAGTAGATGTATACATTGACAATCCTTAAGAGAATCCCCAGGAAGTAACTGAGGGACCTGAGAAAGGCTGCAGCTGCGCTGGAGAAGTGAAGCAACAAAACCCAAGGGCTGCAGGTAGGAACAGAAGTGCTGCTGGCCTTCAGGAGGTCGTCCATCTGGAAAAGGGCACACTCTGCAGTCACCAGGATCCAGATGATCCTGGATGTGAGTCTGGCATTTTTCACTGTCCGTAAATGTCGAGACTCTGTGGGGAAGAAGGTTATCAAGTAAGCCTCAAAGGCCACGCAGCTTAGCAGCAAGCAGCTGATGTGTGTGTTTGCAGTGAGGAGGTTCTGCAGCAGAGCTGATGTGAAGGCTCTAGAGGAGACACTAGCACCATAGGACCACACAACCATCTCAGATACAACGCTAACAGAAACCAGGATGTCTGCCCTCGCCAGGCTTGAAATGAGAACCACAGTGGACTTGGATGAAACCTTTGCAGACTGGAGGATGATCATCGTGTACAAACTGCCCAGCAGGCCCAGAAAAGTGCTGATAGCGCTTGAAGAAGACAGGACAAGGTATTGGATATATTTAAGTACCAGGTATCTTCTGAGATCTTTCATGTGGTCTCTCTCCATAGAAATGCCAGTTAGGGAAGAATACCTAGAATAAATATGAAAGCGAGTGATTAAATGTAAAATTAGTGGGATAGGTTCCAGAAAAATTATTATGTTCCTGTCCCTGCCCATGGCATAGTTGGAACTAGATGATTTTTAAGGTCCCTTCCAACCCAAACCATTCTGTGGTTCTATGATTTGTACAGACATGTGCTGGCATCCACACTCCAGCCTTATTGTGGCATTGGTTGGTTACCCAGCTTCAGAGGCATTCAGTATGTGAAATCCTCATGCTACATCAATTGTGAAGTAAATTGCATTTAAACCCAGGCAATAACGCTTTATTAATATAGTTAATCCGGGAGTCATTGCAGGGAACTGGAATAACTCTGGACTAATACTGGAAAAAATGAAGTCAGAATAGGGCTTTTTTTGTTATGCAAGTTTTTTTCTGTTTGCCTTTGTGGGCCAATTCAAGAAGGAAGAATCCATTCTCAAGTGTTGTCGCAAGAAAAAGATTTCCTGTTGTGCTGTGTAGAAGAGTAAATGAGATATTTATTACTCATTCTGGAAAGCAAAGTAATAAACTAAAGGGAATGCTATCCAAGAAATGTCCCAGTTGAATCAGTAGTTGAGAATACTCATTTGATTTCCTTTTCCTGTCCTTATCTCAACTCTTCATACACGCTCATATGGCATCTATAGCTTCTGCATAAAATTGAATGCCTGGGCACACTGTGGGAAATGGCAATAAATTGGAGATGCTGGGCTACCGAGGAAAAGGTGGGCTCAGGAGGCCCCACTGCTGCAGCTTCACAAGCGCCCAACTGCTGGCAGCAGAAGCCTGTGGGATTTTAAATTGATGCTGAGCAGGGCTGTGGTCTCTGATTGGATGTGTGGTGGGTGATAGTGTCCCTGTGCCCGCTGGAGCTCCCCATCCCTGTGAGCTCTTGGCTCTGAGTGAAGGAATGGAGCTTCCTGGGACCGAGCTGGCTGCTACATGGCTGGAAGCTGGTCCAGCTGGTGCCCAACCCCAGCTCCGGCACCATTTAAAACGTTTCTCTAATGTTCTGATTTCATATATGCGTTTCTTTGGGTGTAAACTAAAAGCCAAGAGCCATTTTAAGCATTAATGCTAAAATGTATTGTTTAAGTTTCTTAAGTACCATTAACAAAGCCTAAGACCAACTTGCTGTTCCACTGATGGGGAGTCTGTTGGAGACCGCTCGCATTTTTATCCTTGGGCTTAGTAGAGCTATAATTAGATAGAACTTTAATTTCCCACTGAGACAGCCATACTGTTATGTTTCCAGTTTGTTTATTAGTTGAATCTCCTAATGCATCCAGTTGGATGTTTATGAATCCCTTGTGAGATCTGACCTGGAATTTGAGGGAAAGTTTAGAGACCTGTGGGAACATACACAAATGAGCCTTGGGAAGAAGGTATTTGTCAGAGGACCACATCTGTTGCCCCTGGTGCTTCTGGGTGACTGAGTCCTTTCATATTTACCCACCACCAGTTGCCTGCAATCTTCTGCAGTGATGGGATTGAGTTTCTCTCAATCTTTGGGATTGAGTTTCTCTCTTGACAGGCCTGAATCAAACCTCAATTCACAAGGAAAAGGAAAAGCATGAGGAAAAACTACATCCCTCCAACTGTTGGCTAATGCTGCCCAAGGGAACCAGCTGTCAAGAATGGCAAACTGCTGGGTTTAGGCAACATTCAAAACAACAAAATTTGTGAAAAGAGCCAGTTCCAGTAGGCTGCCAGTGGGACTCCTTCTTCGTCTGACTGTTATCTCCTATAAAATGCTGCGAGCAGTCCCTTTGCCTTAAACGCAGTGGGAAGAGGTACCTGGATGATACGCTTCTGCCTGGGGGTCCTTCACATCTCAGTGGGAAGTGAATACTTCTAGTAACAGTCCTTCTAGTGAAGTATTTAGCATCAGAGAGATAAGGTTTGCTTAACAGCTCTTCATGGACATTTTGTATCAACATGCCAAAGTAATCAAATAAATCAGGGCTGCATCCTAAGGCTTTACTCATTTCCTGCTCATGCAAAGTACCCATTACCTTCAACTACAGCTTTGCATAATGTAGAGAATTGACTGGAGATGACTAACAGCTCAGGAACTAACCTTGTATTTACACACTCATATCTTAAGCAGGAATGACGTTTGTAAAGTGCCCAGATATTTTTAGGCATTAGCATAATTTATGTAATATTACATCAAAAGGGCAGAAGTGTGAGGTTATGCCTGTGTGTGATAAGGTTACAAAAACCAGGACAAGACTAAATTGGTTAAATCATTAGTTTCCAATAGTCTCAAAAGCAAGAAAAAAATTTACAAAAAATGGAAAGAGGATTATATGATAAAGATGAAAGTAAAAGAATAGCATAAACGTAGGAGAATAATATCAGATGAGGTGCAGTGAAGAAGTGATGTATGGGTAAGGAGGAAACACTCCATAAATCCATTGTCAGACAAAGAAAGACCAAGGAATGAGTTTGCTCCCTACAAATTTGAATTATGAACCAACTGGTGGTGCCAAAATCAGAAGACAACAGTTCTTTTTCTGCTTCATTGTTGTCTGAAAGAAACACAGCTGGGCACGTGCCACAGCTGGAGCTACCAACAGAAGACCTCCAGAAAAGGTTCATAACTAGACTAAAGGAAGAATGAGATGGATGTTGCTTAGAAAATTTTTGTGTTTTCAAATTCCTGAGCTTCACAAAGTTTATCTAACAGCACTTAGAAACTGTCTGAAGCAATTTCAGCTTTATTCATGTTTATCGCTAAGAAGTCTTAAAAGACGAATGGTAAATGTTCCAGAAAACTTAACATAGCAAAGATGAGACCTGTCTTTAAAAGGGAGGAGTAGGGCAAGAGAAGCTATAAAATTGTAATCTTCTGTTCCCAGAAAACTACTAAAATAACCAAGCAAATTTTTATCTAAATGGTAGAGAGATAAGGAAGAACAATTTAGATTTCTCACAGATAAAGCAAATTTATTGACCCCAACTTCCTTGTGTAGCAGGATAATAGATCTCATGGGTGAAGAGAAAAACAACATGTCGCATATCTTTAATTTTATTAAGACTTTCGCTATTGTTTCATGAGGCAAGCTAAGCAAACGTGGATTGGATGAAGGTGGAATATTGAATACTATGACTGTTATGCATAGCTGGGAAACAAAGAAATTATCAGAAATTATCAGAACTATCACTAATTATCAGAAATGAGGGGAGTGATGTATCAGATGGAGTTCTGCAGACATCTGACATTTTCATTGACTCCAATAAGCAATAGAGTTCATGCTTATTAAGTTTGCTTATTAAGTCAGCTACCACAAATCGGCAAGTACAATTTCAGATCCCTACGAGAGCTGGTCCCTGTGTCACAGTGAGTGAGATGAAGAGCGAACACATGGGCAGGAGGAAGGAGCAAGCCTTTGGGGGGAGGATGACTGCCATAGGCAGTGACGCTGGCACAAGTGGATATCAACACAGCCTGTGGATGGTGGCAACACCCACGGCTGAAGCCAGCGATGGTTGTGTTTGGAAAAGCAGATGCTATCCTGCGATGCATAAACAGGAGAAGTGTCTGTAACCACGTGGGTTGAGTCTTTGGTTTCTCTCAGCAGAAGTTAGGTCTTGATTGAAGTATGCAACCAGTTTCGAAGCCAGCAGTTCAAGAAAGGTATCAATTGCTGAAAATGTTTCAAGGACACTGATGACAATGATCAGAGAGAGAGCAAACATGATACAGAGGGAAAGGAACTGGGGTTGTGTAGTCTAGAACAGAAGAGATGCCCATTTGTGTCATTTAGATCACAAGTAATGAAAGCTTTTATCAGGAAGGATGATAAAGCAATGGAATGGTTTGCCTTGGAAAATCGGACTCTGTGTTACTGGAAGTCTTCAGGAACACAATAGAGGGTGTCTGTTAGGAGTACAGGTAGGAACAGACATCATCGTGTAGGTTGATGGACATCAGGTGCCTTTCAACCCTGTTTCCTACATGTCTGTGAAGTGCATTTAGATTACCAAATAATAATAAGCCCTACCTACAAATAAAATAGTGCCTATATTGTCAAAAATTATGTGCTCAGATAATATTTAAGTTATGGCTCACATCACACAAGAACATTAATTCATGACCTTCATTCTGCAGGCATCCTGGGACACAGCAGTGTCCTCTTTGCTCAGAAAGTATTCATCTCAGTCTTTAAAATAATATCATTGTTACAGTTATACTAACAATTTTGTATGAGCCATCTACAAAGCCATTTGAGCTGTGTCTTGCATTCATCATTTAGTTGTGCCCGAGTGGTTTGCCATAATGCTTCCAAACACATCTTCATCCAGACTCTGCTCTTACCAAAACTTCAGCAGTTCCTTCCCTTTATTTTAAATATTGGCTCTAAAATCAGATCAGTGATGAGGGGAGCAGAGATTTAACTAAATGTAACAATGCTATTTCTTTCATATTTGAGTATTTATTTCCTTATATAAATCTCAATATTCTTTATGGGAGCACCTTGGATTTTGTATTTTAAAGCTTTTCCTGTACAGTTACCCAACAGGTCTGGGTGGCTGCTTTATTCCTTGCCTGTTTTTTCTCTTGATGGGATGATGGGAAAATGATAATTCTAAGTGATTCCTATGAAAGGCACCAAGTCAACTTTTTTAAGAGTGGGACTCCCGTTGCCTGTTGAGGCTTGATTGGTACCGGGTTGACTCATCCAAGATTCACATGCACATTTTCTCTGTTTTTTGTATCTCAGCCAACTTGTTAGTGGAATCCTTCAGGGAAGAGAGAGGAAAAGTTTAGTCCTGTATGTCAGCAGAGCAGTGATACAGTTCATCTTACTCCAGTTTTCCACAGTGATTAACTAGAAAAATGATTCTGCATTTTCTGGCAAAAGCAAAATCTTTCTGAAATCGATGGCCTCTGCTCTTTCCATTAAGTCAAGGGGCTTTGCTACTAGACCAGGCGCAGCCCCCTTAGTCTATGATAATTTACCATGAAGTGGCTTTGCTTCACTGCTGGGGATGCAGGAGGTGCTGAAGAGGAGGGTTAATCTCTGAGCATTGATGTCTGAGCATTAGTTTGACCATTTGTTTTGATACAGAGCATTGATTAGGGAATTAAGAAGTTAATTAAGGAATCCACAGTGTGAAAGCTCATACAACTCACTAGCTGGAAGTGGAGGAGAACCAAGCTGTGATGTGTACAGTTAAATACTGATTTATCTTGTTACTCAATCAAGCTACTCCTTCTTTGGAAAGGGACATTAAGAATGTTTTATCTTTTTCTTTTTTTTTTTTTTTTTTTTTGGATTGCAGCCTATTTCTGTGTATATTTTCATTAAGTATATTTTTGAGGATACAAATTATATTCCTTGATAAAAATCTTTGTTCATTTTATGACAACTGATTACTGTTGTGAATTGTTGTATGCTGGAAAGTACATATAACCTGGCCCAGGCTGCTTTGCACTGAAGATCAACACACCTGGCTCCAGGACTTCAGCCAAATTTGAGGCTGTGATTCCCAGACGAGGGGTAGTAAACAAATCTAAGCTGGTTTGAGCAGCTGAATGAGGGAGCAAAATGTACAGTTCACTAACTTTGGGATTTTACATCTCCTCTGGAGAATGTGGAAATAAAATTTCGTTGGGAAACAAATTGAATCCCACAGAAGTTTGCCATGTGAACAATATCAGATTTCTCCATTAAGCCCATCTCATTCATCTATTTCCTCCATCCTTTTTTTTTTTTCTTTTTCACCTCAGGAGTTTGAAAGGAATAAGACACCAATGGCTAGATTTACAGAAGAATTTTATCATGTCCTTGTGGAGCATTTGAACTCTCAGCTTCTGGGCGTTGGGTCCTGTCTTACACCCCAGGATTTGGTGATGAGCCCATAGGCTCTTCTCATGACAGGCGTCAGAAAAGGATGCTGAGCAGCCGGTAGAGCTGGAGGTGGTGCCAGAAGCAGCCAGTCCAGATGCTAAGGAGCTCAGCATGTTTTTCATGTCTTCCCTTCTTGAAAACTTCAGCATTTTACATAATGCTGCCAGCACTTTACCTAACACCTGAATGTACTTTGGAAAGAAACTGGAGTTTCTGGATAGAAGATGTGTTCCCACTTACTGTTAGAGATGTGTCAGTGGTGTCCTTGCTTCCAAGCCACAGGTGCCCCAGGAGATGGGATCATCACCGTGGCTCCATCCTGCCTCCCTCCTCCCCTTTCACACTATGATTTAGTAGCTGAAACTCTCATCCAGAATGTAGCAGAACAAGGTTTGATTTCCTCCTTTGCCGCAGGGTATTTAGATGTTTATCTCCCATGGGTGTCCCAGCCAGCAGGCTACAGGTTCTCCTGAGGCGGGGATGCTTTTCGTACCACCTAAGGAATCTGGGCACAGTGTAGGAAAACAGCTGACACCCTGGACCAGGGACTGGGATCAGGAAATGCTTATGGATCACAACACAGGTAGTTGTGGATGTTTGCCAGGGAAAAGGGCATCCCAGTTTCCAATACTCACTCCAAATCCTGTTTGGATACATCTGCTGTAGTAAATTAAACAGAGTTGGGAGATGTTATTGGGTACTGGAGCTCAATTCTTCATAGTCTCGAGAGACCTCCAATGGCCCTCAGCACAGTTTTGGAATTTGCCAATGGACACCCTCCAGAACACTGTGCAGGACTGGATTTTAGCAGGAGGCAGGGAACGCTGCACACAGGCATCACTGCCCACGCTGCAGGGACGGTTTGGGGGTACAGTCCTCATTGCTCTAGCTGAGCTCGGTACCAGAGATCTGTCTGGGACACACCGCTAGTCAGACATAGCCTTCACGTATGTAAGAATAAGGAGGCATTGGATAAAGAACAGATAAATGAAGAGTGCACAAGGCAGGGTCTGAAGCCACGGGCTCCTCCTTTAGAGAAGGTGGCTGTCAGCACGGCTCTCCTGAGCTCCTGCTGCCAGCATTCTCCTCCACAGCCAACCCAGCAGCTTCCCTCCAGCTGGGAAATCCTGCCAGCCCACGAAGGACCTCGGGGAAGGGAGAATAGGTGCTCTCCATTAGCAGACCCTTCCCTCTGCCGGTACCGGGGTAGGGATGGATGGGATCATACCTGGGATGGAGCCAGGTATAACAGGAACAGGGGGATGTTCCCAGACACCCGCTCCCATCCTGCCAGAAAAGCCAGAATGGGTGAAGAAGGCAACCTGAGCCAATACACCTATTTATTTACAGTTTTCAAAGAAGCCTCTTGGGGTATTCATTACAGGTCACCCGCAGGAGGATCATTGCATGTGGTCAGTGACACTAAGACAGTTTTTGTTTAGTCCTTATTCCAACGAAACCTCAGTTCAAGTTCACATGAGGTTTCCTGAACTAGCACTTCGCATTTTCAGTGGTACTATTTTTTATCCCCACAGAAATTGCTCTCCCGAGACACTTTAAAAATTCCAGCTAATAATAACTCCTCATTTGTCATTGGTATGTCTTTGTAATCCAAGGGGTCCACAAAAGTATCTCCTACTCTTAAAGAAATACTTCCTTTCGAAGTTCCTCCTGGAATTCTGTGTCAAAGAATATACAGAAGAGGAGAACAAATTTGAACCCCAGATCGACACAGAATATCCTGACTGCAGTGAAGTTGTATTAGCTTTTACTTAATTTAAAAGCAAAAATACTTACATTTGCTGGAAAAAGCAGCCAGGAATAGTTTTCTGCATCACTGTATTCTGTGTATGGTCTGCAGCAGAGCTAAAATGTGCCGTTTCCCTTGGATTGCTTCCTGGTTTTTTATATATATAGCGTCGCGTATTCAGTACCACGTCAGCACATTGGGGCTCTGCTGACAGAATTTGTTTTGCTAGGCAACATCCCCGGAGCTGGTTTCACAAGAATTACTCGCTTGAATCATGGTAGCCATTAACTTTCAACTGTCTGGAAAAATTGATGCCCCGTGTGGAAGAGGAGTCCCAGACAGTTCCTCAAATACATGCTTCAAGATGGAGCAGATTACAGGGTGCAATCCTGACCTCGTCTGAGTGTTGCATGAGCTAACACAAATTATCCATGAGTAAAAAAATTATTTTATTCCGAGCAAAGAAAAGATGTCCTCTGGCATGAAAAGCAGCACTATATCTAGCTGGACTGGGCTATCCCCAATGAGTGTTTGTGTTGGTGTTGCCTGGGATACTCAGGTTTGATGCTGATTACGTTTGCACTAACCCTCCTCTATTGTTCTCCAGGGATGACGTTGGTTAAGCCAAGTTCATCCATGTTTCAGGGTAGGGGAGTCCCTTCACAAGGTCTCGGTGTGGTGGGAGAGCAGAGAAGCATCCCGGGAACATCATGAAGACTAGCAAACCAGTGTGTTCCCAGCCACATGAACACGTACCACAGCTCCCGACCCTATCGTGAGTGCTGATCTCATGCCTAGAGTCAGCAGATGAAAGCAGGGAATTAAAGAGAGTGACGCTGCATTGGTTTCTGATCAACGGGGAGGCTTTGCTGCCAACCAACACCAGCTCTACCAGCAACACTCCGTTCCCCTCACCACTTCTCTAAGTGGTGGAAAGCTGAAGAAAGGGAAAGCAGCTGAAAACCCAGGTGCTGCGAAGCACTGTAGTCACTGCCACAACCTGCAGACCATGCAAGGAAGGCAGCCCTGTGCTCTCCTGCCTGCTCAGAGAGCAACGACCATCCTGGGTTTGCACTGGAGTGCTGGTGAGAGGACATCTGCCAAAGCCAGAGAAAGTCCCTGAAAAAAGTAATTTGACTGGTTGGCAATTAATATTATTTGTGCTTTGATTTGAGTGAATAAATATTTTTATTTTATTTTAATAAGAATGAGTTGGCTTTTCCCAGAGGCTCTTCACAGTGGTTTTATTTTTTACAGCTACTGTTTCTGTTATATTTGGTTATTTTACTTACATGCCAAGATGATAAAACAGAACCATCAGCTGCAAGTGCATAAATTCTGCGAACAAGTTTGTCTTTCTCACCAGCTTGAAATTTCATAATAACCCACAGAAAGCGTAAGACAAACCCTCTGTTTCTCCAGGGCACCACCCATTTCATCAGAGTGCTTCCCCCATAGCACTGACTCTGTGAAAACAATAATACAATCAGGTGGGAGGGGTGAGATTGGGTGCTCCAGACCCAAGCCATGCCCCTTCTTCACCTTGCAGGGCTGGCAGGTACCTGCAGAGCCTTGGAACCGGCAATGGGAAGGGAAGTGGTGGTGAAATCTTTAATCAGTTCCCCTCAGTTAATCTTTACCTGCATTAGTAATTGCTCCCGATGACTGATGACTTTCAGGGCTCTTCTTTGAACCCCCTGGTACCTCCCTTGATGCAAGCAGAACAAACACAGCATCCCCGATTGATTTCTGCAGTGGCACGAGATGGTTTCCAGTATTTTTCCATAACCTGTTTATTTTGCGCTACGCCTTTGTTTGAAGGCTTTGGCCAGCTCCGTACATTGATTAGCAGTGCTATTTACATTTGAGGACTTCTAAATTTTTTTCTTCTGCAACTGAAATACAACTGGATTTCATTTGAATTCAGTAAGACATAGGAAAATTTCTATTTTCTTCAGTCCAAAGTACTCCACTTGACTTTTGACACCAGAGGGTTTCCAGCACTTTTCCCTCACTGTCTTGCTGGTGTCCCCTCTCCACCTCTTTGTAGCGCAATTTTGTACACCCTGAAACACTGCCAAGGGGTACCGTGGAAACCATCCATCGCTCCTGCAGCCTCTCTCTCTTGGTCATACTGAAACAATCCTATTACTATTTATTCTCCTTTATACTAGGCCAAGAAGAACTCTGTTGAGGAAGTCCAGATAAATGACATCATCTGAATATCTTGCATATTTGGGAGGTCTTTTAACATGTGTGAAAATTGCAGATCTTACAGGAAACTGTAAGAAGGCAGTTTTCTTTGTAAGTAACTCTGCAGCTTTGGTCCAAAAAACAAGTCCTAATTCTTATTCTTTGGTGGTTAACCATTTATCTGGTTCTAAAGTCATGCCAGCTGCTGTGATTTTTTGGGGCATCCTGATTTATGTGTATGGTATGTACAGCCTGTGCTCTTCCCATTTTTCACCTTAGTTTTTGTTTTTCTTTTTCTCTTAGGTTGCTTGAGAAACCAGAACAATTATTGTTTGATCTTCAACCAAGACTTCCTATTTCTCCCCTCATTAAACGGATGGAGGGTCTCCCATCTGGGCATCTGACTTGATATCATTTCCCATATTTATTATCCACAGGGAATACACATTTCTCCAGCATCTTTTGTGATTTTTCACTGAAGTTCTCCACAATTCCTTATAGAAGGTCTCCACATTTCCTTATTCCTTTATCTCCACAATTCCACCTTCTCTTCCTAGCCTCATAGACTTCAAGAAATGCATTTTAAAATGACAAACCAGCCAAATGACTGTCTCATCTGACTAGAAAAGGCCAAAGAAAAAGCTGGTCAGGTATTTGCAAGTAGGAGGAAGGGTTGTGTGATGAAGGGAAGAGTCTTTAGGACAGGAGTGACACGTAACAGCTCCTACAGGCACCAAGCCACAGCCATTACAGTGAGACCTTCACAGGCAGCAAACCAACAGGAGGGCTTCCCAAAAGCTGCTGAGCTGACCTGCTTTGTGTTCTTTCCAATGGAAAAATAGTGGAGCCTTCATGCTGGAGAATCAGGAATTGGAGAATCCAACCCTATCCCTGCTGTTCTGGGCTTCGAGCAGCAGAAAGATTAGCATGGTCTCTGAGAGAGGGATGGACTTCCCAACTTCTCCTCAAATCCAACGCAGCTGCCTCTCAGACATAACTGACATCCTCAGGCAGGACACAAGGTGAGGTGATCATGCCTTTGCTGGGAGAGGACAGGGATCACGTCCACAGACAAGAATCTCCCAAGATGTTCATTACGGAGAGGATGGTTTTTGTTGGCCCCATGGTAAAACATGAAGGGGCGGGCATGGAGATGTGTGACCTGGGTGTATTCTGCAGCTCTCTCAAGAACACAGGTTTCCACTTTATGCCTTTCCAAAAAGCTCATCAATGAAGAAAATAATCAGCTCACTTGTTTTATTGCCTTTTTTCTCTATTTTCACTGTAGAAAAGGAAATTCACTTTTAATGAGGGCAAATTCTGGGACTAAGCATTACTAATGTAATGTTTATTCTTTGTGGACACTAAGTCCAGCCATAAGACATCCTTGTAAGTGGCTTCCAGGATTTCATCAGCCCCTTTTGCATAGCTGAGAGAAAAGATTTCCTCCCAGGGAAACAGTGAAAAGGAAGATGACATAATCCTTTTTGTCTAAGGTATTAAATTTATCAAGATTACAGACAAAATGCATAAAGAAATGGTGGTGATTCATAAAACTGGGGGGAAGAAATAGGTACAAAAAGGTTAATGCAAATCTCCTCTGGTTTTGGCTTCCTCCTTCACTGACTAATTTACATTTCCAATCTGGAAATAATAGTGGTAACAGCACTTGGGGAAATGTCCCTCATCCAGGCAAAAGTAGATGAGAAGAAAATTTCCCATAGTTGCCCACAGCTAAAGTTTTGGGAATCTCTTGAATGAGTTTGTAAATCGTCAGCTGACAACTCTTCTAAATGTGTACTGCAGGAAAGCCTGAAACCTCCCACCCACCCAAGTTACCCAATTTTGGGCTCTACCCCCGCAGGGCTCCTATCCTGCCTGCACAAATCCCTTCTCAGCAGCTGCTCACTTGTTTCTCCCTGTGCTGTGTGATGAACAAGCCTTCGTGCCTTTTTATTTTTGTTCACAACGTGACTTCACACGCAGTCTGTCATTCTTGTGGGGGGCTCGTAGTAGCCGCGGCTCCCACAGTATCTGCCCCCGGTCAATTCAGTCTGTTTTCAGTTAAGGGTCTGGGGAATTGCTTTCCTTTGAGTCACAGCATTCCTGCACTGACATCGCTGGGCTCATCTCTGCGGATGTGGGTGGTGGGAATTTCCCTGGCACCCACAGCCTTCCCCGGCTCTTGCACCGCAGCTTTCTGCTGAACTCCTCCACTTTCCACGTCTGACACGCTCATCGTGCCCCTGACCGGACAGCCTCTGTCACCAGCAGTCCTCATGGACCACACAGTGTGAAACTACGTGTGCACAGTGTTTTTCAGTGCCAAATGTTAAATATTATTTTTGTTATGCCCTTGGAGGAGTGCTAGATGGAGATTTGATATTTCCTCAAAGGTGGTGCCTCCGCGTGACCCCACACTAAATTCTGCCCTCTTGCAGGATCCTGTTTCCTAGGCATAATATTGTTACTTAGCTAACTGAATCATAAAATCGGGTATATTTAAGTTTAAAAGATCACATTACATCCCATCAATGCAGAAGGCTTTTTATTCACTGTTATTTGTCCAGCACTTTGTCTTGATTAGATTTTAATGTCTCCATCTAATGACCATTCCTCCCCTTCCTCAATGCACAGTCTAGGAGCTCTTCTTACTGTAAATGGCATCTTTGCTTGTTAATTGTTCCCTTGTTACTTGCCTCCATTTATCTAAATTATCATTTATTCATATCCTGTGTTCTCTCCCTGGTTTTGAATTTCTTGGTGTTTCTTTGTACCTAAATGTAAAAATTCATATGTAAAAATTTAAAGCTGAACTCACAGTCTCATATTGTGTTCATCAAGTGTTTCCACCTTTTTAGCTCAAACAAGATGCCAAGGACAATCAGTAGGAATATATAATGAATTTTTACCAGCTTTTCCAGGAAAGCAAGAGCAAAACCATCATCAGCAGCCAGAAGTTGTCCTGTATGTTCTGTGTGGATGAGGTAGTCTGTTTTTCAATGTCAGGCCAAGATACAGATACACAAAGTCTTACTTTTCTTGTATTTCCTACATTTTGAAAATCATCTAACCAAAAGCCTTTTGAGACTTTTGTTTTCCTTCCTCACACCTAAGAACAAACACATACACGGCGTGAAGCACATGAGAAACCCACATCCCCCAGGTTGCCACAAAAGAGAATGACCTCATTTCTGCGGTCTCTCAATAGGAATTGGGTTCTCAAATTTAGAGTTGCATCCTACATGCAGCCTATATTTTTTATTATTCCTAACAACAAGCCAAAGCACGAGAGCAGCACTGAAGGGGCCTCCTGGAAACATAAATGGCTCCAAGAGCTGCTTTGCATCCAGCCCTCCCAAGCAGAAGGGAAACGGGATTGAGTGGTGCCACTGGCAGCAACCAGACCACTCATTCTCTTGCCTCACCCTAGAAATTTTTGGTTTTTTTTTTAACATTTGTGTAATAACATTGACAGGAATTGAGCTCTGCTTTCATAGGAGGTGAAACTGTAGCAAAGTAGGATTCATGTCCCACAGCACCGCTGCTTAGTGCTTAGGAGCGCTCCAAGGACATCTGTAGTTCGAGTCATGCTGAAAATGATACTTGCTTCACTTCCCAAGGACACACTACTCTTCTCATGCCTGTCTGTGATGCACCCTGATTTCGTGCTCCCCCAGGCACCTCCCCACTCTCCTCTGCTCCCCCCCAGCCTGCCCATTTCACTGTTGGCCTTCTGCTGCTCTTAGCCTTGATATGCTCTGATAAAACAAGGCTGATAAATACATTTGGTCCACTTAAAGCGATTTGTTCTGTCCAGTGGTGACAGCAAATTTACTTTTTTGGCCTGATTTTTTCAATATTTTTCAGCTTGAGCATCTCTGGTCATTGAGGAAGGTGGGTGCTGCT
The DNA here is from genome assembly GCA_026413425.1 of Tringa solitaria. Taxonomy (NCBI): domain Eukaryota; kingdom Metazoa; phylum Chordata; class Aves; order Charadriiformes; family Scolopacidae; genus Tringa; species Tringa solitaria. Next base: position 3,128,620 of record JAOXJM010000063.1, read on the forward strand.
CAGCCCTCTTTGCTGTGTGCGAGCTCTGAGTCCCAGCTGGACAGGGGAGGAGTGGATACCAGCACCGAGCATCCCATCATCTGCCCTCGCACGGGTGGCAAACAGATGTGTAGATATTCACCCGTCTCTCAGGACAGGAAAACCTTGCAACAGGCTTGGATGGTGTCTCTTCTGTCTGGGCACAGCCCATCACGGTGCCAGCAGCATGGACTGGGTATCTGCTGGCACTGGTGAGCATCCACCAGGCAGTTAATGCAGGGAGCTGACCGGGACACAGTCACGTAGACATGTGGTTGCTGCTACTGCTCTGGAGTGGATTCAACACAGATTTCCCAGAAAAGTGTTCTTTGCTGTCCTTGAGGCCCTGGAGGATACACATGCATTGTTCCACCAGACTTTCTTTGGGAAACATTTCCTCCATAAACACTTGTGATGCTTCCACTGAATATGAGTCTAATTTCTATTTTTCCCTGAAGTAAAATAGAGGACACATGAAAGGAATTGTTTTCCAGTGACTGCATTAGAAGAAAATATTTACAAACGTACTTTCCATCTTGGTATTCGTTGTTTTTCAAGGTTATCTTGGTCTGAGGTTGAGACTTTCTTTGGGGATTTGGGGGGGGAGGTTTGCTTGCTTTGCTTATTTTTTTAAAGAGAACATTTTTTTTCAGGCTTGTAAAGTGGAACAGCAAATTGTCATCACGTAAATAATGAAGAACCCCAGGAACTGACATTTCGGTTGTGAACTGAAAACAGCCCTTGAGTTCTGGATGCATTGCAAATGGTTGAGTCTAGCACAATAAGATCTCTGGTCCTTAATGGCATCAGGAAACAGAAGATTTGCTCAGGTCTTGTTGGGTTTTAATTCAGGATGGGTGACACATAGCACCAGAGCCATTTCCAGAATGAGTTACTAGCCTGGACCGGAGCTTGTAGGTTATGTACAGCAGAAGTAATTACTGGTACTACCTTCAGTGTTTGCCAGAAAACTGCTTTTTCTCCTTTGAAGATTAACATCGGTTATCTTCAGCTGGCATGGTGGAAAGTTAGTTGACAGAATGAAAAATTTTTTATTTCTTCAACAAAAGATCTTAGGAGCTATTTAAAGTGTTATTGTTGCCTAAAAGAATGAAAGGAGGAAACAAATTCTGCGCTACTCCATGCAATTCCCTTAATAGTAGATGTGTTTTATTTGGACAGATGACAGGCCAATTGATTCCCAGTGGGAACCGCACAGATGGACCAAAATAACTTACATAGAAAAACAGTAATTAAGAGAGCAACCTAATGGCAATGTTGTCAAACTTCAGGCAATCTGAGCAATTTCACTGGCAACCCTGGAAAATAATTTTGGAAATACAGTTGTCCTAAAGGCGTTATTTTGGCCTAGATTGTTTCAACATTGAAAAACCAACCATTTTCCCTCATTGCAGAGATTTCTTTGTATTCCTATTTAATGTTTTTGACAGTCAATAACATAACTAAGCACGGGCAGGTTGAACCTGGCAGCACGCAGCCACCAAGAGTGGAGGGAGTAAATCCTACAGCTACCTGGGGACAAACGGCTACAGGCATCCCTGTGGATGGAGGGGCTCACAGGGACTGCCTAGTGCCGAGTTCTCACTGCATTTTCCTCTTGAAAGGAGAAGGAATCTGTTTGGTTTTCACATTGAACACAGCCCCCAAATGTAGCACAGCAGCTCCTTGTGAGCAATCACAGGTTGATGTTGTCTCCTCGGTCAACAAAAGGCAAGGGGGGCTGTCTTTGCAGAGCAGGACAGGGAGGGATTGCTGGTAATTGCACAGCTGAGGTTGAGAAGGTCAATTTGGAAAAGGGGGAAAGTGGGTTTCACCAGATCAGCTGGGATTCAGGAGAGGAGAAAGGTAGTTGTTCACATCTCAATTGGTCCTGGCTAAAATATGCTACACCCAAGCTATTTTGAGCCTCCAGCACACCCTTGGCTCTGGTCTCCATGAAGAACCCTCTCACCTGTGTCCTATCTTCAGTGGACCTGCATGCCTCCACAGCTTCATTAGTGCCTGGCTGTGGTGGAGGAGAGTCTCTATAGCCCTCTGATCACCCAAGCAGGATTTCAGCACAAGTGATTCCCTTTTCCTGATGCTTGTTCTTGAAGTGACTTGATCCATCTGATTTCACCTATTCAGAGCTTACTGCTATGGCACTAACGTGGCTGCAGACCTTTTCTCTTGTTGCCGTGGTGAAAATTATTTCTTCTCCTGTAAGCGCAGGATCACGTGAGCAAGCAAGCAAGGAGTTAGAGGTGAGAGTATTGGCACCTTTCTCTTCTATTTCCTCAAGCTTTTGCCTTTTTGTATTTGCATTGTCACCTCTTGCTTCGCTTCTCTCTCCTGCTGCAGCTCGTGTGCAGTGTTGCAGGTTCTTGCATGAGACACTACTGCTCTTTTGCTTCTTGTTGTCTGTCATAGAGATGCTGCCTCAAATCTTTTTCTGAGAGTTATAGCATAAAAATTTATTGAACAAAAACGGCACTTTGTTCTTTCTTATTCTGTCTTTCAGTTGCTGTGTCTCTCCTGCCCCCTTTTAGTGTGTTGCTATTGCACTAGTTCAGTTTTCAGATGTTTGTAACAGACACTGGTAAAATTGCAGTTAAAATAGGGCTGGCTTCAGTACTGTAAAAGTCCTTTGGTGAGCTTCACCCCCAAGCTGGGTCCTGCCAAACAGCTCCTCAGGTCTTACACTTGATGCTTTGCCTACTGAACCCTTGTATTTTGTAGAACTATCAAGAGGATAAACACAAAATGTTTATTTCTGGTTAACGAGGAATTATTCTTAAACCACATCCTTTCTGGAGGGCCCGTTTCAGGCTGGTACCATGGTGTGGCTGTGCAGAGTGGTTACAGATAGGCCCATGTAGTGGTTATGGGGACCCAGGCAGCCCCACCAGCAGTGGACACTGTTGGGTTTGCAGAGGTTGGGAATGAGCAAAGGCCAGAACAATTAAGTCTGTCTCCTGAGGTTCCTCTTTATTTTCCCTATGAAGGCTATTAGGAGAGATCCGATGGTTCGACTCTCATGAAAATCCTCAATTCACTGCAAGCACCGTGTAGGGTTTCTTTTTTTATGGCAAAGACAAGAGCTTTGGGCAAATTGCTTGAGACTAGTAGATCAGAGAGAGCATTGGCGGCAGTGAAAGAGCTTTGTACAAGCTGGGACAGCTGTAGATTTTGTCATCCAGGGCAATAGAGAGGAAAATGTTGGCTGCTGCTCAAAGAAATTCTGGTCTTAAGATCAGAGAAAGTTGGTATCAATATTTCTAGGTCTTGTTTGGCAGATCACAAGTCTGTTGAAGCTGATAAGATAAAAGACTGCAGAAGGGTCTGGAGGGTTGGAGAATTAATGTATCTGGTTTTTTAAGGCCACACCAGTAGTTTTCAGAAGAAAATTACTTTCACTGCCAGCTGAAACTGTAAATGCTGTGTTACCTGCCTCCCCACAAACCCAGCCTGGTGTGCACAGGTGGTGGAGTTAATACTGGTGGCTATCACCACAACCTGTGCAGAGAAGCCTAAACGATTCCCAGCTTTCCTTTGTTTTATTGGAGTTTGTTTTTTCTTTTCTTTTGAAGAGAACACTGGGATGTGTAAAATAGGACCTAGGACCCATCTGTTGTTACTGGCAGTAGTGGATGCAGTTGCAGAGGTGCAGAAGTACTGAGAGAAGTACTGAGTGGTGGTCCTTGGCAGGGAGACGTGGTGGGTACTCGTGCTGATTTCTGTGCTGGCACAGAAATGGATTTGCTAGAACAACTACTGCTTCCAAAAATCTCTAATGTTTGTAAAACAAAAATAAAGGCTAAATAACGCTCCTGTTCTATGGAGTCCTGCTGTGCCCTAGAAAAAAACATTATGGGAAAAATTAGAAGGAAAACACAACTTAGAAATAATGCATGCAAGTACAACTAAATAAATAATGAAGCGAGCCAAGATGTCAGCTGAACTAAAGGCTCATGGCTCCTGCAGTAAAAATCTGTGAGTCTAGAAAACATCAGCTTGATACTTTTAATTCTGCTCTAATACAGAACTTTCAAGGCAGGAATGAGAAGCTGGGGATGTGATTTTTGAAGGCAATGGAGGAACTTGAATGTGAGCAGATCAATCAGAGGAGAATGCAGAAGTGAGTTGGTAGGTTTAGCATTGGGTGGGTACAAAATAGTCCACTCCGCAGAAGTCGTTGTCTCAGTTAGACTTGGTTGCTTTGCCAACTACGCAGCAACCCTCCATGACTTGTGTGAGCATGAAACTTCATGGTGCACACCAGGAAAGGCCCTGGAAGAACAGCTACAAAGGCTGCCAGGCAGGGAGTGACCATCCAGATTAAGCACAAGTATCTAAACAAACAGCCTTTAATATCAGTTCATTGTCAGTTAAGTTAAATAGAAGCCTGGCTGATTTATCTCAGAAGGATTCAAATGGCCAAAAAAGGCCAGTTTTCACCATGTAGGATGATCTTTAGGGAGCAAGCATCAGCCATAAATCTCACAGATATGTGCAAACAGTCTGCACAGAAGTCTGAATTCTTCCGAGAAGAGGTTGGCATTGGCCATGAGTTTTTGTGTCAGTCCAAGGTCAGAAGTCACTCCTGAACTCGATCTCACAAAGCCAATGTGATTTTGATGCACAAGCAGCTGCAGAGTAAACAGATACAACTGTGTTGGTGTGCTTTATATCTACGTGTAGTCTGGGTGTTGCAAATTTGAAACAAAACCTCATAAAAATGACTTTAGGGAGCTCATAGAAAGTTGAGGAAAGACCTGTCTCTATCAGTGGTACCTCTGGGAATGGACTTCCTGGTGATCTGTGTCCCCTTAACTCATAAGGTGATGGATCAGAAGCAGCACAGAGGGTTCTAGGACACTGCTTGGTAATGGGTAACAAACTCCAGTATCTACTGGGTGGTGACTATGGTACTCCATTAGCTCTCTGCTTCTTGGCACTTGGAAATTTACTGGAAGGAATTTTTTAATGACTAAAAAGGCATTAATTCCAACATGAGCACCTCTCAGTTTTGCAAAAGCTCCACCAATATCTGCTGAACAGGGTATATTATCTGTCATCCCATACAGGAGAAATTTTTCTTCCAGCAGTATTTTTGCATTTTTAGCAATCTTCAGATAGATGGAAATAAACGTGTTGTCTTTGGATTTTAGATGCTGTTGCCAAAACTCAGAGTTTATATGATTATAAAGCTATGATCTTAATTGCTGGTGTATTGAAACTGATATAAACCCTAATGAATCACATTATGGCAAGTTTACGACTGGTGGCCTCAGTCTGAGCCCAAAGATGTGGGTTTTTCTAAAAGCCATTGACCAAGGGCTGGGCTCTGGGTTGTTCCCAGCCTCCACCACCATGCGTAGTACCACTCCATTTTAATTAGCAGTGATCACAAGGGAGATGAACTTGTGTGTGGTTTTACATTATTTTTTTTAATGTAAAATTATTTCACACTAGCTTCTCTGGCTGCTCCCCTTCCTTTCCCAACCAAGATAACAGGATGAAGTGTGCATAACCCATCTCCTCCTGTGGTCAGCGATCCATCTCCTCCTGAAGAGCAGTTGATAGCTGAGGAAATTTCCACAACCCAGCACATCCTGGGAAACAAAAACCATTCCCACAAACAAGTGACTGGGGTGACCACAGCTAGAGATGCTTTTGCTACACATCTTCCCCAAACGTCGCAAAGTGCATTTGCCTCCCTGGTTTGTTTACAGATTTAAGAGCTTTCTGCAAGCTTCTTTTCCCAGGAAAGGGAAAGGAGAGGACTGTACAACAGTCCTCAGGACAGAAAGGCCAGAAGAGGGTCCTCTCTTGTATGACTGAAGTTTAAACTCAGTTATGGGGAATTTGATACATCTAGAGTGAGATGAAAGCAAGAATCTTGGTATGTTAAGCTCACAAAAATTAATATATTGTGTATTCAAACTCAGAATTAACAGGTTAATACAAAAGAAAGTAACTATTTTCCATAATAAAAACCTGAGCATGTTTTGTTCTTTATAGGTCTTTCCTGACTGACTTTTGAGTGGGTTTTTGCAGAGGGCAAGTTTCTGGTATTGTCTGGCAAGATGCCTTTTTAAGTGGTGAACCTTTGGGATTAGAAATGAGACAGGTTCAAACTACCTCTCAGCCTTCCCAGCCCTGCTTTACACCAAATTTTTTCTGCAGTTTACAAAGGTCAGTGAAAGGAAAATAGAAAAAAAAAAGAAAGAAAGAAAGAATATTTCTACTTAGCCTCCTACCCTCAGCAGCCTTCTCAGCCCATCTGCAGGTGTTCCACAGACACCATCCCACCACCTCAGAGGTGTTCCTTTCCTTCTGTTTTCATACTTTCCTTCACTGCTTCTGTTTGTTTTTTTTTCTTATTTCCCAAATCAGAAAGAAGGGTATTTGATGGTTCCTCAGCATGGTTGTACAAGTTCACTTATTAAGTGTTAGAAATTCAGTTCTTCTTCATTGTAAGATACTTCATCTAGCCTGATATCATAAAAGAACATGAAAATTAATGTCTCTGGCAAGAAACACCCCTGTTTTACACAGATGGAGCTCAGAAGCTGTGGTACTAAAAAGGATTAAGAATTGTGAAGAAGGAAAACAAGTTGGTGTGGTTGTTGTTTCACACTTCATTGTACAGCTAGTCCCCTTCTTACACCCTTCTCTTGCTGTTTCTTTTAATTCGAAGTTGTTCTGATTTGATTGTTGTATTGACGGAACTCATCTAGATGCAAAAGGGGAAAAGAAATAGGAATGATGATGAATGACTTTTGGGCTGCATCTCTGGAGCTTGTTGGTAACTTCTTGCTGGTGGTTTTCCTCCCCATCCAGAGAGATCTTACAGACGAGCATGTCATGAACTAGGAGCTGCTCAGATGCTACGGTTGTGTTGGTTGGCAAGAGCAGCGGCTACCGAAATGGATGGCTGCAGGCTGCAAATCAGACTGGCGTGGGCAGGAGGTGACCTACGTGGTCTGAACTGGAACAGAAGAGCACACCAGTAAACAGAAAGGCAACAGTCCTGAGCTGCAAGGTTGTGGGGCAGCGCTCCATGGGCACACTTCTCAGCAGGTGGGAGGGACACAAGTAAAGAGCAGGAAAGTAGAAAGAGCGTGAGGCACTGCCCGAAAGAGCAAAGGTGGTGGACTAAACTCTTAAAAGCAATTAAATAGGGGAAAACATTTGAAATCAAAGCAGAGAGGTTTAATCCACCTCACTGAATCCAGCAGCCAGAGATCTGAAATGCCCAGGAGAGGGAGGGGAAGGAAGATGGAACAGTCAACACTCAGAGATTGTTAGCATCTGGGAAAGAGCATAATTATTGCAAGTGATCCCTAAATTTAGAATTGGAAATAATAGTACTAAATTAAAATAAAAAGGTCATTTGAGAGTATGACTTCCTGATAGAGAAGGGTCCCAAGTTAACTTCATTTTCCAGGAATTAGATGAGTGTACGTGAATATGTAGAATTTGTGTCCATGCTCAGCAACTTCACGGGTGAAGTTTGCATACTCAGGTTTTGAGGGAGAAATCCCTTTTCCCAGGGCTGCTCCTAACTCCCACTTCCCACAGAGCAGAGTTAATGTCAGGAAAAAAGCGAGTACCACAGTTTTGCTCAGGCCTGAAAGGTTGATGTTTTTCCTAAGAACCAGCAGAGCAATTTTTTCGAGAGACTTTTATTACTTTGCAGTATTCACAATCTGCACTTGCCAACTATTTTGTTACCTTGTAAACTGGAGCAAAACTAAACTCAGAGCTGTGTAAGATCTGACGTAGCGCCAGGAAACAAAACCACCCTGGTAAAACTGCATCCTCTGCTGCCTTTGGTGCGTGCTGGGCTGTGTGTGAGGGGGACCAGGGGTTTACTCCCTGTCTTGAAGCAGGTACAGTGGCATCCTGGCACCCTCTCCAGTCCTGCACCCATCTCAGGAGCAATGTCTTCCTGCAAAATTTGACTTTGACAGGCATGGTAATAGAGGTGACTTTGTTTCCTCTGTGTGTGCTTCATTGCATGAAATAGAGAAAAGCACACTAAGGGCAATATGTCATGCTCTGACTGCGGTGTACCTTTTTTCATCTACCCTTAAAAATCATCTTTACTAGTCCATTAGTTTTACTGCTGTCCTTAAATGTTATTTCAGCAGCTTCCAGTGCACTTTTTACTTTCTAATCACAAAGACTTGTTTCTTGCCTGTTCTTTGTCATCTATCTCTTATCGGCCTGAGACTGATATTCTTTTCCTATTAATAATGAATGTAAACCAAATTAAATCAATTACGTGTTTGTTCGCATTATGCTCATTTAAGAATCAAAGTGCATTTCAAAATATTGAGGATTGCATAACATAATTAAGAGGTGGGGAGGGAGGGAGAAAACAAACAACAAAGTTTTTCGAAAAGGTATTGCACCACTATTTGACAAGAAATGATTAGTTGTAAAACTATGGTAGCCCATGATTAGCACTTTTAACAATGGGACTAGATTAGCTTGAATGTAGTAATTAGTGAAAATATCCAGGTACCAAAGCATTGGTGAATGAAAAATAATGTTTAGTTAACACTGGCACGGTCATGTGTGGTTTGTAGCTGTTTCACTTCACAGGCAAAGAGACTTGGCACTTGGTGTCTGAGGGGGGCTGAGCTGAGATTCCTTACTCCAAAAACACTGTTGATCTCCTAATCAAGCTGAGGAGCAGTCCTGGTAGTTTCAGTTGGACTAAATGATCGTTGTTGGTCCCTTCCACTTGAACTGTTCTGTTGAAGTGCCATTTTACATGTGTGGTCTGTAGAGAACTATCTAGGCAGGTATATTAAGCAGAGCTTATACTCAGTTGGAAGAAGGATACTCCTTGTTTTGTCGCTAGGACAGCAAATTGTCTTCCCTTGTAGTCCACTCAGGTTATCTCACGTTGTCTGACCATCTAGACCATCTGCATGATGTGAATTTAACACATGTAGAAGGCTCCCAATGGAGCTTTGATGGCTGCAGGTGTCTGTGCCAGGACCAGACACCAAACAGTCAGGGCTAGCGTGTTCCCCTCCGCTTCGTGCTTTAAATGAGCCCTGGAGGTAGAAGACATCGTTTTACTTTTTTTTTTTTTTTTTTTTTCCTCCCAATTTCTGCAATTCCAATTTACCACAAAGGCTTGAGATAGTGCTTATATTGTGTGCCTGTGCCCCACAGAGCACTTGCTGAGTGCCCGTGGTGCCCTAGCAGCCCATCACTATTGCCACGTTCGGGACAGAGCAGTGATGCTCTCCTGGGACCAGTGCCGCCTTCTTTAGAGCAGTGAGGGACTTACAGCTGGGGTGGACATCAAAATGCATGCTACTTTTGAGCTAATCACAAGCAAATCTCTGTTAGTGAAAACTCCTCTAAGTGCCATTGACAGAGACTTACACAACATCTACTGTAACATCCCTTGGTTTTAAGTCCAGCAGAGAACAAGTCTTTTAACCAGGGACTGGCACTTACACACGGAGCTGGGCAAGGAGGAAGTATAAGGGAGGGAAAATTGTGATCCTCTTTAGGTCATTTTTTTTTTTTTCTGTTTTAGAGAGATTCTTAAATCTACAAATATGTGCCCTATGTGATGATAACCTCAATTAGTAAATGTCAAAATCAACTTTTCAGTGAGGGGTTTTCCTTTAAAAAGAAAAAAGCACCAACTTGTCAGCACATCAGATAAGACCGGCCACAGAGAGCAGCAGGTTTATACAACTGAAGGGCTGGATTCCCAGCTTTAGGAGAATGCTTTTGGGGCTAATCAGAAGCTTGTGGCCAGCCTGGACCAGGCACGTCGTTAAGGGGCTGAGATTATGCCTAATTCAATCCAAGCGGAAAGCATGGGACAGAAGTATGGGAAGTTTAGGAGCAGTAGATAACAAGGGGATGAGAGCAAAAGCAGCTCTGTGTGGTGGCACAGACCACACAATTCATCTCTCTGACTAAGAACGTGAATTATTTTCAGGCAGTCCTACCCGTGACGTTCAGGAAATAAGAGCATGTAACTATTAAAGCTCAAACTTCCATTATTTCATGAAACTTTTGATCTCTTTCACAATCTGTTCTAGAAGCAGAAATACCAAAGAGTTGTAAGTGAACACTGGTAGCTGTAAGAGCATCTTTTCACAGATTCCTGGTATATAGAGTCCCCTTCTCTGAATCTCAGACTTGAACAAAAAGCCCACGTAAGGGTGTCACCATTTGTCAGCAGTTATCCTCTTTATATTTCTCCTTTTAAATCAAAAAGGAAAAGAAAACAACCAACAAGATGAGGACCTGAATGCTCAAAGAATAGGAATTTTCTAATACTATTTTCTCTGGTGATTTTAACTAAATTACTTTGCATACCTGATGACCTGTATTTAATGTTCTCATGCTGGATGTCTCAAATTTTGTTGACTTACATTCTCATCATGCAATTGCTTATTCTACCCTTAGTTGTTAGATGAGGCAAAATATTTATCTGTTGCTATGTTGCCATTATGTGCTACAGTTTATTTGGATTCAAAGTTGATGGATTTTGTCATTTTCTGTTTGGGTTGGCATTGGCTCCCCTGATGTGTTTGTTGGTCGCCAAACCCCTCTGCACAGGCATGGAGATGCGTGTTTAACCATCAGCATGGCTTGCAGCCTGCTTCCTCCTTTCTCTGAGAGCTTGATCAGCCTTTTGCTATATTAGTTTTGCTACTTTTTAAAATTATATCATTGTAAGGTCTTACTTCTCTCCTGCTTCACGCAAGGTCCATCTGATACCAATGCCTACCTGTTACACTCGTTCCTTCGTGAATGTTGAGCTCCAAGGATGCCCACCAGTGATTTCAGCTTAGACATGGACACGGAGCTTTTCTTTCATGAACCTTCAGTAACAGCATTGTCCTCCTGATTATTCGTATGACCTGAAATAGTCCAGAAATCAAGGGCTATTATCCTAAGACATAATAGGAAAGATGCTCTTTGGATAAAGCAGTGAAGATGTTCTCTGTTCCATCCAAGCTATGGATACAAGACAGTAATTACTCTGTTCACTTAAATCTGCCACGTAAAGCATTGTGGCAGTTGCAAATTAAAAAGTGTCAAATGGAACAGTAGAGACTACTTACACTGGACTCATGGCCAGTGCACAGTCACAGGACAGATCTCGGTGGCAGAAGCTGTTCTGTAGACCGACACACCGTAAACGTGGCGATGCTTCCCTCAAGTTTGTGTTGAAGCCAGGTTGTGGACTGTCATACACGTGCACCCACACATGCACACAGAAGGCTGAACACCATGGCTCTGGTCCCGTGTCATTTCACCAAGGTGGACTGTGGGGGCTTGAATGCCATCTTCAAGAAAGTCTCCTGAAGCAGCCAGGAGACTTTCCAGCACTAAGGAAAATTTGGGTCTGACTTCCATGTGGATTTATTTTTACAGCTAATGTGGTACTGTTCTATTGCAAGGCAAGGTTTTCTGTCCTGATGGGTATTTCCTAAGAAAAGTCTCTATCTCAAGCCAAGTGAGCTGGAAGCCAGTTGGCAGGGACTGCGATCTCATTCAAATACGAGCAGATTAACATGATCTCTGATGGTCTGAGCTAATTTACTTCCATTGTGTCATAGATGATTATCTGGCATCCTCAAATATCTAACAGCAATGTACATCAGTAGATATGCTAGGTAGATAAATATGGGTTTAGTTAATTGTAAAGTGTCTCTATTATCAAGTTACTATTCAGTAATGCACATGAATTTGCCTTTCACTTTAGATTTTAAAAATATTCCAAGTGATACAAGCCCCAAAATAATTTTGATGCCAAAAATTCACATATTTTCTTCATGTTTATACTATTCCTTTTCCAGAAAAGAGAACTTGCATATATTATTTCTGGCTTTTTGAATTACTTTCCAAAAGAAGGTTGAAGCAAAATTTCCCCATGAGAAATGTTTCCTTGTGTACTGATGAAATTTCCAGGACTAGGTTTGTTTTCTCATCTTCCAGAGAAAAAGAACAGTGGCATTTTATGTAACTGGAAAGCTCTGCTATCAAAAAACATCAGAGAATTAAAATGCTATTTTTCTATTGTGGGTAGGGAAAAAAAGGATAACAAAAAATCTCTGACACTTTTATTTTTAAAAAAGTGTATTTCAGGATATTTTTTAATTTATTTTTTTTTTACAAAAAAAAAAGTGTTTAGAAGCACTAAGTCTAGTGTCACTAGAAAAATCGAATTGTCAGTTTGAAAGCAAGTGTTAGTTAAGGTTACCTGGACAGACTCCCAGTAACCCACATTATAAAGCCTAAAGTCACTCTTGACCTGCAAAGACCCTCACAGCCAGTTCCAATCCAAGGGCCAATAAACGCACCTTAGGTCTGCCCCATTCTGGAAAAAAAATATTAGAATGATCAATTACTTTGAACAGATTTGCATATAATACAATATATTAGAATGATCAATTACTTTGAACAGATTTGCATATAATACAGATTTCACAGCAGTTCTAACAAAACCTGGGAGCGTTAATATAATTTCCCAGCTCTTGGTAAATGAAGCCTAATAGGAATGGGGAAACATTCTGTTGTTTCTGCCTGAAAATGTCATCCACAGAGTGATACTAAACATTTCTCATTTCTTGACTGGTATGTCTGCAGTGTGACTTGTGAAATAAGAGAGAGAGCTTTCTTTATGCTGTATCTCACCCATCTACCGAAGTACTCACTTGTTACATGTACAAAACAGGAAGAGGAAGCAGCAATTGGCTCTATCAGGACAGAATCTCCTGACAGCATGGCTCTTCTATTTATTGCAGGTTGACAGGTTGGAACAAGACAAAAACCCAAGGAAACCCAGCTTTTCATATCAGCAGTCCAAAAGTCCTGATGGTTTCTTCAGCTCCATAGGATGGTAACCTGCAAGACACCGGGAATCCCTGCCTGCCATCAAACACACACGGCAAGACCGGGAGGTGTTCAGCATCTGGTAAAGCCAATCCCATAATTCCTACAGAAAGGTAAAAATTCAAACTTTATCTTTTACAGACACATATGTAGTGTTCTTGTACAGAATATGTGATTGCACGTGGGCCGGTTGTCATGGCTTGCTGAGGTCCTTCACTAGCTGAACTACAGCAAAAGGATGTCTCTGGGTCCTTGTTGGGAGTTTTGGCTGGAAGAAGCTCATCCTTTCATTCTGCACAAGGTGAAAGGATCAGAGCAGGTTAAAGGGTCCCTAAAAGCCCTACTCCCAGAAATTTTCCCTGGCAGAATACCCTGCAATGGCTGCTCCAAAGACCTCTCCAAACCCAGGTGTGAAGTCAAGGTGGATCAATCTAGGAGAGAGCGGAAGCACCCCCGGTTGTGGGAACACCATGAAGCACTTGGGCTGCAGCACCCCAGGGAGGCTGCAGTGGGGGCCACACACTCTGTCCCACTTCTCAGAAAAGGCAATAAAAACTCTCACCCTTTGGTTTGCATTTTAAGTGGAAACCACATGAACCCTGTCATCTTTGATAAAACAGAAACAATGTCGTTCCCTGGCTGGTGTCTTCTGTCATTTCCCAGATTAGTCACATTAATGCCTCCTTCTGAGAAGAGAGATTTCTCCCGTCAAAGAACAGCATAACTCTCCAAATATTTAGGCTAAGAGTGAAGGGATTGTTTAAATGCTGTCTCTGCAGCCATTTCTGATAGTAATTTATTTAATTTGTCTCAGGAGAGCAAGTGCTTTGTTTCCAAAAAAAAAAAAAAACCCAAAAAAATGCTAACTAGAGACAATGCTGAAGATATTATACCATCTCACCCAGCTTTTCATCTTCTCTCAGTCCTTGTTTCCACAGCAGCTAAGTAAAAAGGTTGTATTTGTAGTAGGATATGATCAAGAGCTTCATGACCTGAGAGAGTGATGAGGGCTGAGGTTTTCACACGAAGTTTCCTGGCTCTGTTTTTCTCCCACAGAAATCAGGGGAATGGGGAGTTTCATTGGCTGGGATGGAGCAGCTTCTCGCAGCCACTGATAAGGGCCACAGATATTAATATCAGCCCTTAAAAAACAAGTGGAAGACAGGACCAGTGCTGGAACTGTGCCATCAAGTTTCCTTGACCGGTCTGGGAACAAATGGAGATCCATCCTGCAAGGTCTAGGTGACGATAAGGAATGATCCCCTGGAGAAACAGGTCCCACTGGGTGAGGACCCTTGCAGGAACTGTTGTAGTGACAGAAGAGCAGAAAAGGGATGGCTTGTCCTTGGCAAGAAGCAGAAATTACTTTTCCAAATAAGGCATGACATCTGCAAACCTGACAAAGAAGGAGGGAGACAAACCCACCTGACCATGGCTGCTGATACCATCGTTTCTCAGTGTGGTTTTCTGTCACCCATGTCTGGCCTTTATATGTGCATGTTCTTGTTGCCATCTCCTCCATCCTTTGCATTGCCCTCTCCCAACTTCTTGGTGTAACCTACCCTATATCACCTTCTTGAGACTTTGAATTGTCAGTCTCCATGACGTGTTAGCTCTGTTTGGACTTACAGGAAGGCTCTAACAAACCAAGCAGGGGAAGAAGAGCGAGGAGGTGACCTTATAGGGTGTGTGAGGGACACCACACTGATGGCACTTCCTTGCTGTTTCTTTGAGTCAGCACTGAGTGGCCTGACGATCTTCCCCTGCCCAAACTGGGGGAGCAGAGTCACTGTGACCTGCCCCACTAAGCAGTGCCAGCCATCCCTAGGCACAGTCATCCTCTGCTCTGCGGCTGACAAGGTCTTTTCTCCTCTCTCAGGGCAACAAGTCTGTGCGCCATGGATCCAGCCTTTCCCTGGAGCATGGAGGTCCCCACAGTATGTGGGGGTGTCAGGGTTGACCACACTCCAGCCACCCGTCCCAGAGGACAAAAGGTTTCATCCAACTCCTATGAGTGCAGATATAGTTAGTGAGTACCCCAGTCCTGCCCCTGGTTATCACTCCTGGCCTCCATCAAACACCACGTGTCTTCTTGGCCTCATTGTATCAGAGCTGCAGTTTGACCTTCTTTTAGGACCCCAGTGAGGAAATCCTTCCCACACTAAACCTCTGGCCATTCTGCCAGCACATCTGGAGCAGCAGCAGCCTCCTTGATCCTACTCTAACCTCAGTCTGACCTTGCAACTAGAAATCTTCCTGTTCTTGATAGTAAATGGCAGAAAAGAAAAGAAGGAGGAACAAGGAAAAAAAAAAAGGGGGAATCACAAAATTAAGTATCAAAAAGCAGAAGGAATAGCAAAAAAAGGTACCAAAAAAAAAAAAGCGGAAGGAATGTCAGAATGAAGTAATACCAACATGTGTGCCACAACTAGAGAACTGGCTTCACTGCACAGGAGATCACAGGCGGTGTAATGGGTTGCCCAGTCTTGGAGGCTCTTAGACCTCCGTCCTTGGAAGTCTTCAAGACCAGCTGGGATAAAGCCTTGAGCAGCTTGGCCTGACCTGGTTTGAGCAGGAGGTTGGACTAGAGATCTCCTGAGGTCCCCCCTAGCCTGACTTATCCCATGATTTGACCATTCCTAAGCTGCCAAGTGGTTCTTGGGAGATGGGCAGCCTTTTCCGTGCACAGGGTAGGTGAGGAAGGCAGGGAAGTCTCTCAGGAGAGGTAGATGGATGAGGTGTACTTACTTCTCACACACCTTGGCTGTCCATAGAGAGTGGTGCACAAGAGGAACTGGCACCTCCACTGCACCGTGGCTTTGTCTGAAATGCAAATCTGCATGTTCCTGGTGTGCACAGGTGCCAAAGACCCACATTGAAAGTGCAAATTGCTGGGTTCGATGACAGAAATGGTGGTTCTGGGACACACCAGGGAGGAAGAGATGCAAGCAAAAGAGAAAGAAAAGAAGAGCTGGCTTTGCAGCTGGAAGGAAGGAGGCACAGCTGCAGTGCTTGGTACTGCAAAACCTGCAGGTGGGTCTGTAATTCCAGTGCCAGGTGGACAAGGACTTTGGCATTATATTAGCCCATCTCCAAGCTTTTGCTTTCCCTATGTGATGTAAAACAGTGAGGAAGGGACAAAAAGAGCATGGCAAATAGTAGCTTGCAGTGACACTTAAAACACACAAGTGCAAAACCAGAATGGTGCAGCCCAGGCAGAACCTGCCATAACACAGTCTCCAGAGGGACCATCATCCACATACCTTCTACGAGAGCAGACGCCAACGTACTGTTGTTCTTATTTGTGACTCGTTCCTGGAGAGCAATAATGAGTTTATTGACATGGTGGCATTTACTTCATTCTCAACCATCTATTTAAAAGGTTCGAGGTGGCAAAATGTGCAATCAGTGCTCTCCAGCAGCCTTCCCCCAGCGGCCACTCAGCTCTGCGCCCTCCCAGCCCTCCCAGCACAGCATTTGGATGTCATATCCTGACTTTGGCACCAGCAGAGAGCCCTTTTGCTCCCACCCACCTCTGGGTTGCACTTTCAGGCTCCATTCCCTACCCCAGGCCAAGGCTCTGGTTTTCACCCAGCTGATACTGACCTGGGATCAACTCTGTATTAATGAGAAAAGGAGGGTTTGGGAAGCCCTGGGGCGCAGACGTCACTCCCCAACCATCTGTAGGGGTTGTTTAAATGTTATCACCCACTGTTGTGCCAGAACTGAAGATGTAGAAGCAGCCTACAAGAAAGCAAAGGGATGGAAGAACGTCATGAATCATGCTTGCACCAAGCCCTTCCCTCTGGAAAGAGCCAGTGCTGATTCACATGGAGGAGCAGTGGGGTCCGAGGGGCTCGTGTGGGAGTCAGGGCTGGAAATGACCCCTCTCCTTCCTCCCTGTCTGCCCCATCCCTCCCCAGCCCTATGGAGGGCGGGATGCCAGCGGTGGGATGGGGAGAGCAAGCCCTAGAGTGGGAACGTTTCCTTCCTACACTGAGCATTCCTAAATAACAGCGTGGGAGTTGTCCCACCGAGCAGAAAATGGACAGGAATGGTCTCAGAGACCCTCACATGGGGACAGAGACAGGCAGGTAGTGCCGTGGGAACAGGAGGATGTGCAGAGATGCACGTCCTGTGAGCAGAGATCACAGGATATCTGGATTCCTATCTTTTTCTTTTTTTTTTTGTGCCTGCCGCTTTTGGAAGTTAATCCTGAATTCTGAGGAAGAAGTATTTACTCAGTACTGTTATTTCCCATGAGAAGCAAAAGCTTAAGTTACTACCAGCGGTCTGTGGGGAAGAAAATGGACCATGGAAGAAAATCACCTTTCCGCGTCCCAGATGAGTGTCAGAGCTATTCCTGGCTCATCACAGTGTCTCTACGTGACCCTCCTTTTCCAAGGAAGGACTGGCAGAGAGCTGTGCCCCTCCCAGTCCCCCACATGGATATGGGGGGTGGGAGGTTAATGATGCCGCAGGGACAGTCCCAAACCGCTCTGCTGATGTCAAGATCATCCCAGCTGTACCTTTGGGAACCTCAATTTTGCTGAAGGGAGGATGATGCCACTGCTTCCAGGTCTGTGTAGGGGCAAAGTTTGCCCCGGAGTGCAGGGAAAACCTCATTTGCACTTGCCCCTCTCATGACACTGTGAAGTTACCACTGTTTTCCAGTTATGTGCTTCACCACCTTGGATCCCATCTGGGGAGGACCCTGCAGCCAGCCTGTCCTCACCCACCTAGAGAGCACGTAAGTCTACAGAAGCTCCAAAACCCCAGCCATCAAAATAGAGCTAGAGCAGAAAAAATAGCTCAAAATTCAGCCAAGTGGTCATCCAGCCATGCAGCACCGCATAAAAGCTGTGGCCATGCAGGTGTCTTTTCAGCAGAAGCACCTGGGGTCACGGCTTACACCACCTGCACATTGAAAAGGCTTTATCTGGGGCCACCAGCACCCTGGGGACAAGGATGTATTGGGGGACGCCAACACCAAATGGGTGCTAGGAACCAGGGATCGAATAAGGGAGATCAAAGGAGGTGATTCTGCCCCTCTACTCCGCTCTCATGAGACCCCACCTGGAGTACTGTGTCCAGCTCTATAGCCCCCCACATAAGAAGGACATGGACCTGTTGGAGCAAGTTGAGAGGAGGCCACAAAGATGATCAGAGAGCTGGAGACACTCTGCTGCGAGAGTTGGGGTTTTCAGCCTGGAAAAGAGAAGGCTCTGGGGAGGCTTTAAAGCCTCTTCCAAAATATAAATGGGCTACGGGAGAGATGGGGAGGGACTCTTGATCAGAGAGGGGAGCCATAGGATGAGGGGGAATGGTTTTGAGCTGAAAGAGTGGAGATTTAGATTAGATATGAGGAAAAAATTCTTTGCTGTGAGGGTGGTGAGATCCTGGCCCAGGTTGCCCAGAGAAGCTGTGGCTG
>JAOXJM010000063.1:3147377-3158378 GCA_026413425.1 Tringa solitaria
CTTGGAGCAACCTGGTCTGGTGGGAGGTGTCCCTGCCCAGGGCAGGGGAGTGGAATCTTTAAGGTCCCTTCCAACCCAAACCATTCTATGATTCCATGAGGACAGAGGTTCTTCACGGCGAGTGATCCCTGCAGGGCTACCTTAGATCCTACAGCAGCTGCAACCGGGAGGCATCCCCGCGCAGGCAAACGCATCCTCTAAAAACTGCTTCCGCGGGTCCCCGCAGAGGGGGTGACATCTCAGCATCAGCCCGGAGAAGACGAAAAGCCACCGGTTCCCCCATCCCAGGGACTTCCCACCCCCCTCCGCCTCCGGGACGGGCGCTCCCGGCAAAGAGCAGCTCCCCCCCCAGCGAAGGAAGCGGGGAGGGTTGGCCGGGGGTCCCGGGGGGGGTCCCGGTGTGGGGCGGTCCGGGGGCGGTCCGGGGGCGGGGAGAGCCCTGGGTTTAAAGGCGGTGGCGGTGCGGTGCGGGCAGAGCTCCGCGTCCGGCTCGGCTGCGGTGAGTCCTCGCCCGGGGGCGGGGGTCGCGTCGGGGCTCCCCGGTGGCTGCGGGGGATGATGCGGGTGCGGGGGAACCCCGCGGGTGGCGGAGGGGACGGGAGGGGACGTTAGGGGACAGTCGCTGTGCGGGTTCTGCCTTCGGTGCCCGTGGGAGCCGAGATGTCCCCGGGTGGAGGGAGCGGTTTGCAGCCCGGTTAAATACCCACCGGGCTGGGTTCTAGCCCTTGGTACTAACGAGCTGGGTCGTTAATTAGCGCCTGCTGCTTGCTTCCATTATTCATTCTGTTCCTCTTTCGGAGACTGAGCTCTCTTCCCCTCGCAGGGGGGAGTTTTTCTTCGTGTTTTGAGGCAGTTCCTAGGACTCTTCCCACCAAACGCTGAACTCAGCCGGTGTCAGCGCTGGGGGTTCCCGGGGGCTGGTGATGCTTCACGTCTGAGCTTCAAACAAACGAGCCTATCTTCTTTGCTGGTATGCTTTTTTGATGCTCTGATTGAATTTAGTATAATCAACTCAAGTAGAACCCACTATAAATCTCGCCGTGCTGCGCGAGGCACGGCGAACAGCAGTCGTTTAGGGTTTTCCATAGTTTGGGATGCTTTTCTCAGCCAACTGCTCCCTCACACTTGTGTACATTCCTGACGAGCTAAATTCACCAGCGTCTAAACAAATGGTTCAGTGAACCACGACTCTACAAATAAAAAGGAGCAGAAGTGATATTTGTCTTCGATTCACGATGCAAACCTGCTCTAAAGCCTCAGCGAGAAAATGGTGTTCTGTGGGTTGGGGTTTTTTTTTTGGTTTGGTAGGTAAATTTCTAGGTGTGAGGCTCTCTTATACTTTAGCAGTCCGCTTTAATGTTGTAATCATCAGTTTTCCTTTTGGATTCAAAAGATACTTGAAATTAGGTTTAGAAATATGTTAGATGCCAGCTCTCAGTCGTCTTTTAGATAAATACCTTCCGTGGTTGTTCGCTACGTGTAAATAGCAGCTGAAAGACTGAAATCTAGTCCCTAAAGGAGGTTAAAGAGTTCATAATCCAGCTCAACACTATTTAAGAAGCGTCCACAAATAGGCGTAGAGATTAAATAAGGAAGTTTGTCTAAATAAGCAAATGATGGGCTGAGAAGTTTACTGGTATCCCTTGGTTCTCTCTTAGGCGGAGTAGCTAAACTGGCAGGAGGGAAGGGAAATCTGTGGTGGCAGGGAGGGAGCAGTGCCTTCTGCAGGCACACCGTCACTTGTGCCCTCTCCAAAGGCACATGGGAACCCGGCCTAAAAATGTGCTGTTGGGAGACTCAGGTTCTGCCCAGCTCCCCCCGTGCTCCTGCACATTTCTCCATCTACAGCCCAGTTTGTCCCATTTTCCCCCCATTCTTCATACTGATCATAACCGCCTGGAGGTGCAGGCAAATGAAAAAAGCCTCAATGTGCAAAAGATCATTCCGGTCTCTTAATCTCAAACATCTTGATGGTGTTTGGGTTGGTTTTTTTCTTTTTTTTTTTTTTTAACGTCTGAGAAAGAACTGATATTTGACGCCTTGGTAAGTTCAGACACTTTATCTATATGAGTTTTCATGAGATAATAATTGAGATGATCTCGATGTGTTCTTGCAGCACAGAGTGTGGTTTTGCTTGGCAGGTCTGCTTGCAAGGCATTCACCCAGCAGTAAGAGTAACAGTTGTAAGAGCTTCGTCACCTGCATCAGATTTTCTTGACAGATAAAAACAAGGAATGGGGAATCATACGGCTTTTTCCAGAGAACGTTGCTCTGCCTGCCGCTCCCAAGCGATTGGTTAAAATCAGACCCATGTTACCGCAAACTTAATTTTAGTCCTATCTTGGAGATTTTTCAAATGTTATTGGAGTGATGCTCTTTTTAGAACTTGAACCTCAAGTTTGAAGGGAAGACCTCAGGCAAGCAAGGATGCCAGTGGTGAGGGTGGGAGGCCAAACCTCTCAGCATCTCCCATGGAACCCAGGGCTCGGTCTCCTCTGCATGGCTCCACCAGGGCAGCAACTCCATGTCACTGGCTGGTCCTCGCACAGGGGGGTGGCTGGAGCTATGAGAGGCTGGTGGGGGCCATCTCTGATGTTCCGACCCACGCTGAGCTTTCCATTGTGAGAAGCCCAGCCTCATCCAAGCTTGGGCTGAAGTCTGGATTCTGCCACCACCAGAACCAGGCTGCTGAGAGGTGGCATTTGTGGGGTGGGGAGAGGACACGGCCGCAAACTCACTGCCTCTTTTGCAATTAGCACTTCTAGATAAGCTTCATTTACGCAAGCTAAGGTGAACTGTAAGTGATGATGTACAGTGTACTGATCTACCACTTCTGGCAGTCTTGAGTTGAGTCTTGGCTGCCTCTTCTGGCCAAAGACATTTGTGCAGTCCCACGGTTGGTCGCTCACACATCCCTTGGTGGCCACAAATAGCCCAAGGGGGAAAAAATATCCTCTCTTGTGTCAGGTTTTGCCTCCTCTCCTGTCTGGGCCACCTCGCTGATATCAGAGAGCTTTAATGTGTTCTGTGCATTGTAGATCATAAAATGATTGTTTTAAGAGTACAAACTCACAAAGAGCTGAAACTTGAGTGAAACCTGGAAGCCTTGAGCATCCAGTGGTCCTTCCTGTCGGTCAGGTATAATAGGCGATATCTTTTCCAAGACTAGTAATTACACATATTCATTAAGAAAGCAAGTTTAAAAAATGGTGCTACCTGAGAGCAGAGGAGAGCAACACAGAATTTGGGGAGCTGACAAATGTTGTGCACTGAGCAGCCTCTGGCTTGGAACCATCTTCCACCTTCAATGCAAAGGATTTGGGGGTTTGTTTAGTTCTTTTTTTAAACAATTTTCTTTTACTGTTTCAGAGACCTTCTTGCAGCCTTTCTCCTGCAGCGACCTGTCCTTACGCAGGCAGGCGTGAAGGGAGGCAGCGTTTGCAGGATGATGTGGAGAAGGACTGAACAGTCATTAGGGACCCGACCAGGTCTTTATATTTTAATCTGCACGGTGCTATTGCTGCCACCATCGTTCCTCTCTGCTGTTTTAATGAGTAGCTACCTTAGTTTGTGAGGAGTTAGAGCTTTTTGGTCATTCGGTGGAAGAAGGATGCTGCCAGGACCGGGGACTTATGAAAATGCGACTCTCATCTTTGCCTCACCACTTGTTGGTAGCAGGTTAAGAAAGGTGGCTGTGGTGGACAGTTATGATAGCGTGGATCTGTGCAGACCCACATCCCTTCCCGCTGTCCTCTCCTAACTGTACAAGAGAGGTGATAGAGGTTTTTTCCTCCAATTTAATAGTAGCACTTCATTTTTGTGTGCTGCCTTACGTGACTCACCCGAGTTTTTCATCCTTAGGCCTGACATTCATCACCAGGCGGAATCGATGCCTCAGCCAGGCAACATGACGGTGCTGTTCGATAACTTGTCGTGCCACCACTCCATCGACGACTTCCGAAACCGAATCTACTCCACGCTGTACTCCATGATCAGCATTATGGGCTTTGTTGGCAACGGCATCGTGCTCTACGTCCTCATAAAAACGTACCGGCAAAAGACAGCCTTCCAGGTGTACATGCTGAACCTTGCCGTGTCCGATTTCCTCTGCGTGTGCACCCTGCCCCTGCGTGTCATCTACTATGTCCACAAAGGGAACTGGTTTTTCAGTGACTTCCTTTGCAGGATCAGTTCGTACGCCTTGTATGTCAACCTGTATTGCAGCATTTTCTTCATGACTGCAATGAGCTTCTTCCGTTGCATCGCCATCGTTTTTCCAGTCCAGCACATCAATTTGGTAACAGAGAAGAAAGCTAAATTTGTCTGCATTGGCATCTGGATTTTTGTCACCCTGACGAGCGCTCCCTTTCTGCAAAATGGGACGTACCAACATGGCAACAAGACCAAGTGCTTTGAACCCCCGGAAAACACTGAGAAGAAAATTCTAGTCGTGATCCTGGATTTTATTGCCCTATTTGTGGGTTTCATTTTTCCCTTTATTGTCATAACTATCTGCTACACCATGATCATAAGGACCTTACTGAAAAATTCCTTGAAGAAGAACCAGGCTAACCGCAAGAAGGCTGTCTGGATGATCATCATTGTGACGGCCACCTTCCTGGTGAGCTTCACCCCATACCACGTTCTGCGTACAGTCCATCTCCACATGCTGTGGCTGAAGAACACCAGCTGTGAGGACACCATATACCTACAGAAATCAGTTGTGGTAACACTCCCCTTGGCAGCTTCCAACTGCTGCTTTGACCCACTTCTCTATTTCTTCTCAGGGGGGAACTTTCGGAAGAGACTTACCACGTTTAGGAAGGCTTCTTCCTCCAGCATAACACAGGCCTTCAGGAAGAAGTTCTCCATAAAAGAGAAAGATGAGGAACCCTTTGGAGAAAGCCATAGGGAGAATGGGAATGTAGCTGTGGCCCCTTCATAAGGAGGCTAGGCCTTCCCCTAAGATCTTAGATGGGCATTAGAGATCTTGGAACTCTTCCAGAAGACATGATGGAGGCTTGCAAGCCCTCATCACAGTTAGGTATGTAATAACAGTGGATGGTCCCTGATTTTTATGCTACTCAGTGGTACAGCTGCTTTCAGGGATGGGAGGACCCTTCCCCAGGAGCAAGCACTGCTCGGACAAGCGCAACCACTTAGCACGGAGGAACTGCCTCCAGCCAGCACCAGAAAACTGTTGATCTGATGATAAACTCACATAAACTCTTCAAAGCCTGTGTTTGGGCTTTTGCTTCACGTCACAACTCTATAAAATAGAGCATTAATTCCCCGAGTCAGTGGGAAATGTAAACACAGCATTTGCTGTATGCGGCACTCAAGGAACTGCTGACAAATAACGAGGGCAGTTTTCACCAAATCTTCAAACAGCCGCTAAATTATTTACACAGCAGAGGCCAGGATAATTCCTGCCCCGCTCCCAGCTGAGTCTGCTTTGGATTTCAGCTTTTAAGATGGTTTTGGGTGTAAGACTTGTGGGGTTGGTGCCTGGGTCTGCAAATCCAGGAACTTGGGCTTGAGACCGTCTCCCACCCCCAAAAGGCAGCTCTTTGGACACGCTCCCGTGGGCAGCAGATGTGAAATTCTAGAAAAATCTGTGGGAGCAGTTTTAAAATCGCAGTATCCGAATGTGCATTTGAAACTTATTTCAATGGGACTGGTCCTGTAAGTGATGGCTGGAGGGTATGGATTATCACTGCAGTTCTTCAGGAGATTTTACACAGTAGTAGAGCTCTGGGTGCTCAGGGCCTAGTGCAGGATCAGGCCTGCCTTTCTCAACTATTGACCACATTTTAAAAAAAAAAATAAAAAACAAAAACCAATGCAGAAGTCTTATTTAAAAACAGCTATATATGGTAAGTGATCCTGTTCAAGGGTGTACACCTCGCAGAAAAAAGGCAACCCAAGATGCTTAGAAAGATCTCAAGGAAGACCTGGAGATCTCAAGTCTGAGTGCAGATGAGATGTAGGTGAATCTTATTTTGAGTACAGTAGGGTGAAAAAACCATGGTTGGGCTTTGTTTCTTGTGTAAAGCAGTAACTTCCAAATCTTGGAGAGAAGGAAACATTCCTGTGCTTTTCCAGTGAACTCACTGAAAAGTAACGCTGCCTGCCTTCTGCTGGAGCTGAGATGTGTGATACATCAGGACAGAAATAGAAATTCTTGTGGGATTAGGACTTTTAGTTGGAAAAGTGGTTGATAAGTGAATAGCACGTGTGTTTTGGTATGGTATTTATGAAGTTACTTGATGTTACCTTAAATAAAGAAAACTGGTTTAACGCTGTAGAATAAGAGTGAGCAAAAGGAGTTTGGCTTGGGGACAGGGGCTGCTTGAGAAATTATCTTTACAGATACCTAGAAGAGTATAAATTTGCTCTTTGGACATGGTCTGCATGTCCCTGGGTCAGAAAAAGGCACTTAAATTGATCTGCGGGTGAATTTGCTTTTATGGATGTGAATCTTCAGCAAGACCTGAAAACCCTTTAGATAATTTTAAGGATCTGTCAAGTGGAAGAGGGCTGAAAGCTGTTCGTGTAGAGAAGAGCTACAGCTCCCCCTAAACCCACAGGAGGGCAGAGTTTATAGCTCCATGGTACAACTGTGGACTGCCTTGAGGAAGCCAACTCTCTCCTCTTACAGACTAAAACTTCTTTTCAAGGGTTAGCCCTGAGTGTTACAGCTGTGTCTCAAAGCATTGAAGGCATTGTACAACTGTAAATAAAATTACCATGGAAAACCAAGTTTCAGAATATGTAAAAATAATATGCACATTCCTAAATTTTAAAGGATTGTAAAGCTATATATGTGTGGTGCAAAGCATTTTTATTGTACATTAAAAGTATATATATATAAAATCTCTGTGTGTTGCAAAGCATTTTTATTGTACCAACGGGGTTTTTTTTCCTTTTTCCTTTTTTTTTTTAATGAATCAATGATTAGGCCAAGAGAAATGGCAGTGGGTTTTGTGCAATAGGAAAGACTATTCAAAAAGTTTGCTAAAAATTAAATGAAAGTGTAGCAAGTTAAATTTTAACAATTACTGTTTCCTGTGTCTTACTCTAAAGTCTCTGCACATAGACTCTTCTTCCCTATGATAGATTTTTATCTACACACAGCACTAGAATAGCACTAGAATGTAGTATTCAGGTAATAATAATTTATAATGGTATAATAATAACTTAGTGGGAGCAGCACAGAAGTTGCTGAGAGGAGCACCTGGATGCTGGGGGACTCGCTGGCCCAGCCTCCTGGAGCTGAGTTTGGTCCAGCCAAAGAGGCCTTTGCTGTAGCCCAACTTCCCTGGGCTCAAGTCACCATGTGGGGACCTGTTGGAGCCAAATCACTTCTGGTGGCAACTGGGGTCTTGCAGAGGTGAAGCACCCCAACAAAAGGCACCTGGGACCTCCAAAAACTTGAATTTACAGGTACAAAATGCTTGTAAGGCCCTTGGAGAGAAGCGATGCTTTTGGTGAGTATGATGTGGTTGGGTGTCTTGTGTGGTCATGTAGCACACAAGGGTTCCTGCACAGAAAAGTCTGCTGAGAATGATGTTTTCTACTTGGCTTTTCCCAAAATAGGCACAGGATCTGCAGCAGAGCGTTAATTAGCTATAAAACTCCAGCCTGTACCTGTGAGGAGGGAGCTTTTGCCATCAGCTCAGCAGAACCCCAGCTCCAGGCGAGGAGAGTTCTCCCCTGCTTGTGACTTCACCCTGTGACACAACGAAAAGTGCCGTCCTGGCAGCAAGCACTGGTCATGTTTTGCTCCGGAATGGGCACCTGGAGAGAAATATGTGCCAAGAAACAGGACCTGTCACCCTCATGAGGTGAGTTAGAAATTGCGGTGTTTATATGGGCTTTAAAAAAATGACAGGATTTGGGAAGAGGGACGAAGTGCCATCTCAGGATTGTGTCGGTGTCAGAAATAACTGAAAAATGAAAGTGAGGTGTTGGTTTCTTGCTTGAAACTGGACTTTTTTTCTGCTGTGATTTATGGTGCAATAGTGTCCCCTAGTGCTGAGTTATTCCTGGAGCAACTGCCTGTTGCCTGGTGAGGATTCTTTCTTTTTTGAGACAGTCCGGTCTCCTCACCAGTGACATCGTCCTGTTTCCTCTGCTCTTGCTCACGCCCGGTTCCCCCTCTCCCATCTCTGCCCCAATTTTATTTCATAACCTTCGAGTTTTCCCCCTTCTGTCTCTGTCCTGGGTTTTTCTGTCTTCCTGGAGGGATGCTTGGGCTGGGAAGGAGCCAGTCATGGAAGGGGGTCCAGCAGCACCCATCCCCATGGGACCCCAGCCTTGGTGCTGGCAGTGGGTGAGGTCCCTCCTCCAGGCCCAGGCTCCAACATCAGTGTCCAACTTGGCTAAAAAATGCTGTTTCTCTGTGGAATGGCTGTCCCAGCACAGAGCTGGGACCTGCAAAGCTTTCACTGGAAGCTAATGGTAACTATAACCCATGGGCATCTCATCCTCACGATGGGAGTCCCATTATTTTCTCCCCTCATTTGTCTGGAAAGATTATTGTGCATAGAGGCCAGAATAGCTCTGGAAGAAGCCATCACCCAGGATGAGCTCCTCACTGTGCCGTTTGTGTGACATACGGCAATAAAATGGCTTTTCCTGTCTCCTACCAAAAGAAAATAAGCAGAGACCCTTCTGCTCTGAGGAGTCCCTCGGGTCCTCAGGAAGGGAGGACAACACAGGAATATCCCGACGGAGCAGGGGAGGAATTGGCTCACGGCTGTGGGTGCTGAAGAGCCAGGCTATGCCTCGTGCCAGCCTCTCACTTCAGCACCGCCTGGGTTGGCAAATAGTGCAAATTCCGTGGGTAAATTAGATAAGGTGGGTGCTTGTACTTGTAATGGGGCATCGTTTCTGTTTGCTCGAAGATGGAACAATAACCGGAGCATCCCAAACACTCCCAGCCACTGCCCTGTCATTTCTGGCTCTCACTGGCTGTGGACACGTTGCCAGTCCTAAGCATTCAAAAAACCTTGAATTAAGCTTTCCAAATCGTCACCTCTTTAATATTGTTTTGGATCTCTGTCTGCTGTTCAGTGTCTGTGCCTGTAGGGAGCAAGCAGGTACCATCTTCAGGCTTTGCTCTGCAACCTCCACAACGGGACACAGACATTTGTGTTCCCCAAAGCAAACTGAGAGTGGAAACTTCTGCTCTAGCCCTCTGATTTTAGCCAGCGTTAAGTCAAGCCTCTGAGAAAGTCTACTTAGGGCTAGTGTGTGTGCACGTTGCAACCTTCTCATAATTGCATGTGGGGCTCAGGGTTGGAAGTGTATTCTATATGCTGAAGTATGAACTGATTAATGTTATATTTACTTTTAAAAAAGGGGAAAAAAAGGGCTTTAACCTACTCTTCTCGCTGTTGGGTTTTACGACTGTGGAGGTGTTGTATCCCCTGGGGATATAAGGGATGTGATGCCTCAGCAGGCAAAAAGCAAGTGATGCTTCAAGTCAGACTGTGCCTGCTCCCTCCAACAGCCCCTGTCTGGCCGGAGGGTTCACTCCCATATAGAGGGGAAAAAAGGTCCCATCTAAGCCTAAGCACATAATAGTAGGTACAACCTGCAGGTGTGAGCATAAGAGGCTGCAGCGGAGACCGATCCCTTGTTCTCCTTCCATAGTTTCAGTACACAAACAAGAATAGAATATAGATATTGTGGTTTCTGTTTTTTTACAAAAATGAGGGGATCTGGCTCTTTTCCCTGTGGGTGGAATAGACGCCACCAGCTTCTTCCCCAGCATGAAGTGGAACAAAACGTTTAAATACAAGAGAGAAAAATCTGCATCGTGTATTGATCGAGGCAGTAATCTCTTTCGGCCTTAGGGATTACAGTGGAGAAGATAAAATGCAACTATCTAATGGGAAGATGGGGCAGAGAGTTTCCCTTAATGAAAAGAAATCCTGGTCTAGCAGATGCCTGGGACATGGTGCCTCCCAGACAGAAAAAAACCTCTCCCCTTTACCTCACGGAGGACGGGTTTCAGGA
This sequence comes from Tringa solitaria, assembly GCA_026413425.1. Lineage (NCBI taxonomy): Eukaryota > Metazoa > Chordata > Aves > Charadriiformes > Scolopacidae > Tringa > Tringa solitaria. The sequence continues at coordinate 3,157,404 of JAOXJM010000063.1, forward strand.
TAAACTTCTGGGCAAGCAGAGAGAACCATATGGGCGCTCTTTTGTCTTTGTAGCAGGCTAAAATGTGGTTTTGTTTGTGCTTATTTACAGAGAGGGTCCAGAGCAGCCACCTGCTGCCAGAAGCTAACCGCAAACTAGATTTCTGTTTGCAAAAATAAAACAGTCTTTTCTGTTTCCAAGAGAACAGTACAAATCTCGGTTTCCAATGAATCCTTTTCAGCAGCTGCTGAGGACGGGCATGCCCCTCCAGCACCCACGTCGCAGCTCGCCTGGCTGCCCTCTGCCCCGCCGCCGGGCAGGTGCTGCGCAGAGGGTTTTTCAAGCCAAAATCTCTCTCGCTCGTTGCTTTTCTTAATGTTCTTCCTCAGCAACAGCCAAATCGCCTGGCCCTGACTGCAGGCTGAAAGGGCACCTTCTGATTTCTCTGAGGCTGCTTGCCCCCCAAACCCGATTAGTCACAATCACTGGTTACTTCTGAAAATGTTACTTTTGGGGGGAGTTTTCTGTGGTTTATAGCACCATTGAATCATAGAATGGTTGGGGTTGGAAGAGACCTTAAAGATCATCCAATTCCAACCCCCTGCCATGGGCAGGGACACCTCCCCACCAGACGAGGTTTCTCCAAGCCCCAGAGCTTAGTATATAGTATATTATAGTTTGCTTGATCACACTATAAATCACAGAAAATGAAGCCATATTTCTAGTACTCGGTGTCATGTCTATCTTGTTTAGAAACTTTCACTGGCCTTTTTTCCTCAGGCTGTAAGAATATTTCCTTTTTTGACACTTGTGATGCTAAAACCGGGGGTCATTCTCTTCTCCCAAGTCACAGGTAATGGGACAAGAGGAAATGGCCTCAAATTGCACCAGGGGATGTTCAGGTTGGATATTGGGAAAAATTTTCGCACTGGAAGGGTTATTAAAGCCTTGGAATGGGCTGCCCAGGGAAGTGGTTGAGGCACCATCCCTGGAGGT
>JAOXJM010000063.1:3182557-3208487 GCA_026413425.1 Tringa solitaria
ATCTCAACATGAGGAGGAACTTCTTCACTTTGAGGGTGGCAGAGCCCTGGCAGAGACTGCCCAGAGAGGTGGTGGAGTCTCCTTCTCTGGAAACATTCAGAACCCGCCTGGACACGTTCCTGTGGGATCTGCTCTGGGTGGACCTGCTTTGGCAGGGGCTTGGACTGAGTGATCTCCAGAGTTCCCTTCCAACCCCATAGCATTCTGTGTTTCTGTGATGAGTCCTGTGAGGACACTGTCGCTGCTTTTGTAGGATTTTTCCTTCCTCATTTTTTATTTTTTTTATTTCAGCAGTGCGCTCTGCTTCTTGTGATTCTGGTCAGACCTTTTTTTGGAATTACTTTTCAGTGAATCGTGGTGTATGTTACTTCCACAACTTCTAAGTAGTTTAGATAGACATTTAGGTAGAGAGTTTTAGTAGTATGTTGTTAGTGTGTAAATAAACTGGTTTCCTTCAAGACCTGAACAACCAGAACAGTGTTTTGAAATTCAGGGGACACAGTTTCAGACTTAAAAAATTGTATTTCAAATAAATATGTTGTTACATCACATGTATTAAAGCTTTTAAATATAAGCTTGAAAATGCATGCTTTCTGTAGCTTTAGGATATTAAAACACTTAGCTTATGCCAGAATGTGTCATCTTCCTGGCCAGTGGAAAGAAGCAGTCAGTTTTGCATTTAATTAAATATCTTTTTTTAACAACATCAATACAGCTGGAAAAGACCTTAATTTTATTACTTTTGTTTTAAAGTTGAAATAGAATGAAGCACTTTTAGGGCTCAGTCCTTTGAGGTGTTTAGTTCTTTTAAACACTTCTAGAAGCAGGAATGGGACCTTTTGGGAACTACTGTGTTTTGTTTTATGGGGCTGCTCACTTGGGGGGCAACGCAGAAGCACTGAGGATGTGAGTCTGCTTTTCTGGCAATAAGAGTAAAGACATAAAATAACTGAAACAATAAAGGAAAATATTTAGATAAAAGTAGTGTAATGTTTGCATTATAGCAGCTGTTAATGCAAACTTTACAGGCCTCATAAACGAATTATTAAGGGGACAGACATGGCTGTAATATTAACAGTATGCTCATTGGCCGTAACAGCTCAGATCGGGTCAAATCTAACGTACTCTGGGTATTGACAGATCCTTTCTTCCCAGCTCACAGTTCTTAATGGTGGAGTTTCTTTTGCAAAGGACAGCAAGAAGTTCTGCAGTCACTGGGAAAAGGTGTGTAACCCTCTGGGGTGAGCACTGCCCTTCAGATTCTGCGTTTGCCTTTTCTTGTCTCCATGGGGTAGAGCTCTCAAATGTTAAGGGATGTAGTTTCAGGCTTGAAAGTAATTCTGAAGTGCTCTGGGCGGTTCCTGGTGTAGTTTCTGTTTGAGGGTGGAGCGGAGCAATTTTTTTATTGCTTTCCTGGCACCGTTGCATCAGGAACCTGATCCAGATTGGTAAAGGGAGGTTGAAAGTTGATATTATCACTTATGTCAGAGTTCCCATGTGTCTTAGGATCTTGCATCTGCTGTTTCTCTGGGGTTTTCGAGTTTTTTTTGGTGGCCAGGATATGAAGGCTTTCCATCTCAATCTTGCTTCTCCTTCAGGGAGAATTTTGATGGGCAGTGAGGTCTCACAGTGCCCTGAGAGATGGATGTTAATATTTAATTTAATTGTCTTTAGGAAAAAAGTGTCCTCCTCTAATTTGCTAGTTCTTTTTTTTAGGCCCTGTTCTCCTACACAGTGAGCTACCCCCCACCATGGGTCATTCTTGTTGGTGGCCACAGGAGCCACCTGTGGCTCTGCAGCTTTTAGGAAGTTACTAGAGCTCCCTTTGGTGACTGACCTGATGTGTTTGGTACCCAGGGGGTCTTTGCGAGCGTAGAAGGACTATCCCGACTGTGATAAATGGCTTGTGGTCACTCTGGAATAAGCATTTAAGTAACAAACTTCTTGGAAAACACAGAGAAGTGTTTTGGAATTGTCACTTTTTTCAGATGTCAGAAGGGAAAAAGATTTTTAAAGTTTGTTGGTGCAGAGTATGGAAACCTTGTTACTCGTGTCCATGGAGCTGTCGTGGGTGTTGTGTAGAGCTTTTTTGTTTTACTTATGTCACAGACCTTGCCTAGGTCAAAATTGCGAGGTCCTAGCAGTTCCTACATCAAAATGACATTGGGCTTTTCACAGCAGTAAGTTTTAAAAAAATGTTTGACTGAGCGCATTTGTTGGATAAAGTCATGAAGAATGTTTTCAGTATCAAAGTCGTGGTGCCCTTCATGGCCAGAAGCCAAACTTCATATGAGATGGTGCAGACAAATTCACTTGGGTGTCGTCATAAATTATTTCCAACATTTTAATCAAAACATATATTTAGTTTTGAACAGATGACTGTTATGGAGTGATGGTGGTCTCTTCAGAGCTGAAGTTGTAACTGAGCCTTCTATTAAGTCTGATTCTGTTAAGTCTCTCATTCCCTTCCTTAATCCTGCTAAAAGTAAACCAATCCACCTAGAACGTCTCATGTGTGGTCCTGTGGCAGAAGAGAACTATTTTAGGATTGGGATGATATCTTAAACACCTTTTAAATACTGTTTATTTGAAAAACTTTGGTGGGAGAGGGTAGCCTGTACCTTTTTTTTTCCAAAATGTTTCCTACCTCAAAATTTTGCAGGGCATAAATTTCCAATCTGGAGGGGTGAGGAGTTTTTTAGGATTCATAAATAAGGTTTCATTTTCTTGACAAGGTCATTTCTTAGCCTGAGGTTGGGGATGACTTTTGTTTGGGTCTGCTGTTGTTCTTTTTGACAGCTTTTGGAGATGGCCAATGCAGAATTTAATTGATGGGTTAGAGAGTGTTTAAAATACTCGGAAGTCTCGGTTTGCAGTAGATCTTCTGGAGTTTAAGGTTTGACAGTGTCTCGATGTTTCAGGGTACGTGATGTTCACACACGTGTGTCCACAGATCCAGTTCTAGATGGTAGTTTTTTTCAACCAAGTATGTTGTTTGCAATGAGACTGTTGTTTTTTTTCCCTACTTAGAGAGGATAAATAAATATATAAAAGTATAGTAGATTTTGATATAAAATACTAATTAGTAATTCTATTAATACAAAAAGCTATAGTTAAAGCTTTAGGTCTTTATACAATAAATAGCAATGTTGTAGTGGTTTACTTCCTGTAATCAGTGTAAACTTCTGATCCGGCTGGAAGGTTGCATAAGGCGCTGAACCTAGAAATCAGGAAGCCTGAGATAAATTTTTAGCTCTCCATCAGACTTCCTCTTTGCTCCTGGACACATTGTTCTCTCTAACTCAGGCAGACTGTATTTAAAAAAAAAAAAGTCTCCAATTAAGTATTAAGCTCCTTGGAATAGGAACTTTCTCCAGCACTTACTATAATGAAATCTGTTCAGCTTCTACTCTGGACAGTGGAATGAAGCTGATCCGTTTCTAACTAGTGTTCCGTCCTTGTTTAGTTTGTGTGTGATGTCTTTTTGGAGAAAGACTTTTTTTTTTTTTAATATACAAGGAAATACTTATTATGAGATAAAAGAATGTCTATAACTTGCTAAATACATAATGCTGCTACCTGTTTGCACAATAGATAATCTCATATTCTATTAAGATAATTAAAGGATATCATTCCAGTGAAAAAGTAATTTTTCAATATTTTTTTTATTTAGTATTATAAAACACATTTAATGACTACAAAACCTTTCCTTTGTTTTTCCATGCCCTGCACACAAATAGCTGCAAATTCATTGTTACTGCCTGAAGAGAAACCATGTCTGTACAGTTGTTGATGTGGTGTGTCAGTGTTTATCGGTGACTGCTCCAAAGTTAGTGATAAAACAGAAGTGGTGTGTTTATACCAGAAAATTATTCTGGTCTTGACTTTTTCTTAGAGATATTGCTGTTATAATTTTGAAGTTGTTTCTGTTGTGATATCGCAGTGGAAGGAACTGTGAGTCGAATGTGACACCTCATTCATGGCTGCATGTTGGCAAATGGCTAAAGGAGGCTTTTTAATGCAGGAACCAGTGTTTCCAGTGAGTTTAATAAATATTCGTTAGTAGCTGCCCCATGTACTAGAATTACATATTTATTTCACTTTGGACTGAAACTATTTTATGCTACTTCAGATTTTCATTTCAGAATGCTTCGTGAGAGTCCATGATGTTTTCCAGACTTAAGGTGTGATGATCTAATATCATCTAGACCTCAATTAGCTACCTTCCCCTCTCTCCTTCCCTCTCGGGAGCATAATAGCTCGTTTGTATGTAAATCAGAGCCCCGGCTTTCTCGGCCCAGGCACTGACTTCAGTCGGGGAGCGAAGCGTGAATCAATGAACACTGAGTTCAGTGCGGATCCTCGGGAGCTGGACAGGGGCCAGGGTGACTGCAGCGCTGGTCGGGGAAGAATTTGGGCTGGAGAAAAGGGAAGGCCAATGTTTCAGTCTTCCAGAGCCTCGGCGTTTTTACTATGTCAGGAAGTGAGGTCAGGCACAGCCGCTGTATACTGTAATTGTTTTCTGGAAGGCTAGTCATTAAGATTTTCTGTTTTTCTTAGAAGCCTTTGTAGTGCGAGACTGTCAGTGGAAAATATTGCCTTTTTTTTTTTGTTATTTAATATGGTTAACATGATTAACCATATTACGTTAGCACAGTGTTGAATTACTCAGGAACACTTCTTAAGAGTACATTTTTAAAATATGAGCTGGTTTTATTTGCTTTAAAATATTTTCGTTTTTTTATGTTGTAAAATAAATGACAAAACGTTCCAGTTTTTTAGATGCGTGTTTCTTGAACAAATAATCTGCGAAATCAGTAGCTCAATCTATATTCAGTGTGGATTTCTGTTAACTTAGAAATGCAATATCCACTATTAGTTCTTTCACCTTTGCTAAAACAGTGCTTCAGAAGGTTTGTTTCTGAGATGCTTAGTCCCAGTAGTCCCAATATTTTTATTTTTTTTTTAATGGCTATCATGCTGTATGGGCTGAATTCATCCTTCAGCTCAAACGAGGTTTGGGAATGACCTTTAGCTGATGTCTAATAGAAACCACTGCAAAGAAATGACTCAGACCAGAATACCCTTGCAAAATGTAACCTTTCTAAAGATTAATTGATTTAATTCCATACTGACTTAAACATCTCCAGTGTGTGGTGACAGAGCTCTAGAAGATACCTCAACGAATTCTGCTCTTGATTCATTAATTCTCATTATGTTCCTTTGCAACTCTGACAACTACCAAACTTGCCTAGTCTTTAATGCTTGCAGATGGGATTTTTCTTGGTTATTTTTAGTCTAGGTGTAAAATTTTGTGTATTTGTTCGTTTTTAGTGTCAGTGCAGCCTGTGCAAATGCTTTTCTCTTCCTTCCCCCTCCCCTCCTCCCCCCCCCCGCCATCGGCTTGGATAGTTAGTAGTGGTAAACTTAAAATGCCTATATGCCAAGAACAGACCATGGAAAATAGCAGCCTGAGCCTCTGTTACCAAGCATGTGATAAATTAGTCTTTGATTAGTTTTTGATGCAGTTTTCCTTCTAGGTGGGTTCCTCCTCTTTGGGTCATTTGGACTTGCCCATCAGAGTTGACTTGGGTTGGGTTTGGAGTAAAAAGGAAGGTTCCCAGCATCACTGACAGCATTTGAGGGACTTAGCAGGACTTGGAACGTGGGATGGATGGAGGTGGGCTCGGGATCCTTGGATCTCCTCTCTGCCCACCCCGTGGTTGCCTTCGGGGACGGGTGATGGGGCTGAGCAGGAGGACACAGGGCTGGATTCCCCACTCCGGAAGCAGCAGTAGAAGGATGTGGGTAATGGCTTTTCAAGATAGATCTCAATTTCTTTTTTCCGTTTTTCAGGAAATTGTGCCAAGTATGTAATCACTTTTCAGGAATTCTCTTTTTATTTACCCAAATACCACCTGCTTCCTCAAATGGAGAATTTTGGGAGGTGAACGCTTTGATACCATGTTCCATGGGAGTGCTTTATCTCCCCAAAATTTTACCTGTTACACTGGGGAGGGGGTTGAGCCCCATGCTCATTTACCAGCAGAGATGGTACCTTTGAGAGCAACAGTGTCTTTTGCTGTTCTCTTATCAGTATTTTCAAGGAATGAAGCTGTGCTCTAAAAGCAAAAAAACCTGGTTTTTTGCAAAGTCCATCAGTGTGCACTGGGAGGTTCCTCTTTGTCGTTGGTGTTCTGCCACTTGCAGCCATCTGACCCCAGCTGTACAGTGAAATATTAGTGTTCTGAGTCAGGTGAAACTGCCTCAAAAGTTACTAAAATGGTCTCATTTGCGCTAGTACTTCCATTTTCTCTGACCATATGGAGACTTGAAATTGTATTTGCTATTTTTGGATGTTGTCATTGATTGTATAAAAACAATTTCCTAATACTCCAGGTATTATGTTCTTCCTCTGAAAAATGTGAAGTTAAAACTAAGCAAGTAGAATGTGTGTGTAGGTGTAAATGTAAATACTGTCTGTGTCACCAGGCAATTAATTAAGGATTCTAATAACCACATCGTACTAACTCCACCATGCTGCTCACTAACGTAGAGAAAATCTCAAAGAATTATATACAGCCAAGGTAGGAGACAAGGATAGAAACTTTGAATGTTTATTTAAAATTGCAGATGGTATTGGAACTTGTTTCAGAATGCCTTTTTGTACAGCTGGTTATTTTGGTGAGTTGAACATTTACATGCAGATGTAGTTGCTCTTTGGTAAAGGGTTTTCCCCTTTATGTTAGGTGCTAATTTCTGTTGATTTTTGAGGTTCTTAGGTAAAAGAAATTGGGACTATACACAGATATAAAGTATTTTCAATCTGCCTGTGTATACTGAATTGGTATAATTGCTCTTAAGACTTAGTTCTAACCTCTAAAAATGGGAGAGGTATAGTAGAAGAAACTTCTGTCTTAATTTCAACATACTGATTGGTGGTGTTACCATGCAGGTATTTTTATACATATATCAGATGAGTTTGTTTCCTGGGCAGAGGTAATTCAAAATCTGACAAATAGGATGGGAGATAAATAGCATGCTTGGTTAAGTTTAAACTTTAGAGGTTGCGTCTCGTCCTTGCACCTGTACAGTCATATTTGCCTCTAGAGATTGTTACTGGGACAGACCTGGGGGAATTGGTCTGCAGAATGAGCTGGTTTTTTTGGCAGTTTGGGTTTTTTTGTTGTGTTGTATTTTGTAGCTGTCCGATTGCATCCTTTATTTTGAGATGCTTTTGCAAAGGAGAAAGAGGGTGGGTTTTACAATGGAATTTACCAGCCTCTTTACCTTGGATTGGAATTATAGGCGAAATCCATGTAATCTCACCTTTATTACAGATCTTTTCTGAACTAAATGAGTTAAGACCAGAAGAAATTATAACCGTTAGGCTATAATATTTCTCCATCACTAACCTGCTGAAGATTCAGTCCTACAAGTATAGAATTAATCATTTTTCCTCCTCTCAATTTGAATATGGAAACTGTAATTTCCATACTGGTTATAGAGAACTGAACGAAGATTTGACAGTTGTGTATAGTCTGACTTGGTTCACGCACAGATTTGGGGAAAAGAAGTGCTTTTGTTTTGCTTTTGCTTTTTATTTTTAATTTAATGAATTAGCCTATCCTAACTGCATTTTGTCTTCCGTCTGGGTTTATAGGAGATAATGGGAAGGGAGAAGGAAATGTCAGCATTTCCTGTATCCTGTTCTCTTGTGCTTTTCATGGGTGCTGAACTAACTATACACTGAAAATTCACTAACGTTTGGATTGTATTTTGATTTATTTTAATCATAGATTATTCACTAGAAGCCCAAAACTATACAGCACTTCTACATGTGCAGTTCTCCATGATACTCAGTTAAAGACTATTGTCTCTCTTGTGTTGCCTTGAGTCTTGTTTTAACTGTGTCTGACTTCTGGATTGATGACATGATGCTACACTGGAGAAATTGTATGGTTTGGGGGGGCATTGATCATTACAGAGGCTGAAATGTACATGTAATATGTTAATTATCTGGCCTAAAACTTAGGTTCTGGAATACAAGCAATTTAGAAATTGTAACTACAGATTTAGGAATAAAGTGTGAATTTTGCTACTGTGTAATTGCATCACTTACGTACCGATTTTATCGCTTGTGGCATGTCGGGCTGAATATGCCCAATACGTATTTAAAGAGCATGTGTTTGGAAGAAGGATATGTATTCCTTAAATGCAGTACTTAAAAATGAAAAGTAGGGTAATATATTAGACTAATTGGATGTTGTGAAGAACTTGGATATATGACTTGTTATTCCCCTCCATGCTTTTAAGACTGTCAGTTTGCACAAGCTTTTAAATGTTCAATGAAGCTGGAAGTGGATGTTTTATAGTAACTTTTGTCTCCAGTTAAAGTCAGTTTGTTTGAAAATCTTTGGGGGAAGAGTTGTGGAGTGTTGAAGTCTGATTATATTTTCCTATCGAGTTTTCAAACGTTCTCGAATTGTTGTCGTTAAAGGATTCAAATAATATCATAGCGCAAGTATTTGTTTTGTGAAGAAGGAAAAAAAACAACCCAAAGCGGTGTCCTGAAGGCACTGCTGTATTTTTCTTCTGAGACATTGGTACCCAGTTTGGCAACGAAGTAGGGAATTATTGCGGGGAGTGGAGAGATGTATCTAATATTGAACGCTCTCTTTTTCTTCTAGCAGGTGGTTAATGTGAGCGGTCGTCAATGAATGGTTTTCAGACATGATGGCCGACCAGCCGCCTCCACTGGAAGCTACGCCTATATTGAATGAAGTGCCACTTCTACCTCATATGGTTAATGGGGACAGCATACAACAGGCAAGTAAATCCATCGAGTTTTCTTACAGCTCCTGTCGTTCTGTGCCAGCAGGAGGCTGACGTTCAAGCATACTTGAGAACAAATAGAAAAATCTAGGCTTGGAAGAAAGCAACTGCAATGCTGATTTGCAAAGCTGGAAAAGCATGTGCTTCTCAGCACTGGTATCCATCAGTAAAATGGAAGTGCGGCTACGGAGAGGAAGAAAATCATTCAGCATTAATATAGTGGGAATGTGAAAAGATTGCAAATTAAAAGGAATGTTTGTTATATGCGTAAGTGCTTTAAAATTAAACTGCAAAATCAAAGAATAGAAGGAAAAATATAATATATGGATTTAACAAAGCTCTAAGGTTTTGAAAGCTTTTCTTAAAGCTCATGTAGAGCAGTCAATAAAGGTTAGCAAGTGGCTGCAGTGCTCTGAACCAAGAAGTCTATTGCAGGGAAATGAAGACAAGGTCCTTCCTCTCCTCTACCTGATACTAAGTATCTTCATTAATAATTCCAGTGCACTGGTGAAACCTGAGTATATTTAGTTGAAACATTAGAATTTTATTGGACACAATCCTTCAGAAGTACTGAGTATGGTTAGAAATACAGACAAAAGTGAAAGCAAAATGATTCTGAAGCACAAGCTTGTGTAAGTTGTCAGCGAACTTGAAGTGAATTTAGTGTTTGGCAGCAGGAGCTGAGTGCCTTGTACAACACATACTGCAGTATTGTCCCATCATTTGGAGACAGACTTCCAGTGCACTCAGAAATATTACAGGCGTCCTAACATTTTAATACTCGTTATTAATTTAAGAAGCATCTTTGTCCTGCCTTATAGCAGCTACAAACATGGCTGGTCCTGATAGGAGAGAAAAGGTTTGCTTTAAATAGCTAAATAGCTCTGTGCTGGGTGGCTGTGATGGGACAGGGGGCTGGATAATCTCATCTGGGCTCCCTTTCCCACAACAAATTGGACCAGGTGATCTCTCAAGGTCCCTTCCATCCTGAGCTGTTCTAGGATTCTATGATAACAAAACATAAATTTGAAGACTTCATGTGCCTGGAGTTAAATAATCATTTTGTTGAAGCAGAGGACAAAGCTATCCATTGCTTTAACCTGATCGGTTTATAGCGTCAAGTATCGGACTATAATTGAAATAGGAATTAAGAAATTAATCCAGAAAGAAAAGTTGCATAAATATTTCTGGAGGATAACTGTCATATGAAATGATTATGAAGGGTAACAGTGAAGAACTTGGTATATTTGAATGTACAGTGGATAAACAGGGTACAACAAAAAAATCACAAATTAAGGATCTGGTAGACCGTAAGTGCTGAAAATTTTTACATGAAGTTTCCTATGATTTGTAATTGTTACAGATGGGGAAGGATTGTAGTATTGCTTGTAAAAATCGCCTTTATTTTAAAAAAAAAAAAATCTACTCTACTTTGTTTTCTCAGACTCTGGAGATAAAATGCAGTGACTGTGTTTTGAAATAAGTAAAACAATAGAGTCTCTAAGCTAATTCTGAAGTTCCAGCATTAGCAAAGGGAAATTTTAGACACTGAGCAGCTGTGAGGTTATTCAGTAGCTGCTGTTTCATGTTACAGAAGGAAAAGAGATCGAGTAGATCTAATTGGAGACCATCTCTGTAGCTGTGTTTGTATAGTGTGTCTTGGGATAGATCAGTCTGTAGAATACTAGTGTGTATTACGTTAAATGACCCAAAAGCATGTGAGTGTCATCGAAATTTTTGGAAGCCCAGTGGAGATTATTTGCAATCATATGGGGTTAAAAGTAAATTAGTTGGATCTTGGAGGTGTATGGGAAAATGGCATTTGAAGAGGAGACTTTCAATACTGATAGTCTCCCAGACTTCTAGTTGAATTACATTGGAAATAGCGAGTAAGTCTGTCTAGTGAAAATCTTCATGGGACTGGGAATGTGATTTAACGTGCCAATGTTTGTCATTCTTGCATGTCTGTATATAAACAACCACATGTTGCCATCCCTCAGATTCCTGACAAATACACTTGTTTGTGCTGCTCATTTGTGGTACCTTTCTCTAGAGAGGGGAAGCTTCTGAGCCACAGTCTCACATTGGAAAGTTTGCTTTTAAATAGGCCACTAACTTGAAAGCTTTATTAATGCAGATTATTTTAAATTATTTTGCTGCCAGTGATGTAGGAGATGGGCTAATTGTGGGGCGTTTGTGCAGTGGTTTCGTTCCCAGAAATAAATCTTGTGCTGTTTGGCCAATCACTTCATTCAGATGCGGCACCGAGTTCATTAGTTTCATTTCCCGTAAAGTCTCAGTTGGAAGTTTTCTGGAAGGGTTTCTTGTTTTCAAAACCTTCAGTGATGGAAAGTGTGTGAATAAGGAAGAAAAGCAAAACGCCGACCAGTGCTTTGAAATAGCTCAGACCCACTGGTTCTGAAATGCTTGTGTGGTACACCTGAAGGTATCAACGTGACTGTGACTCCTAGCGCTAGTCTGTTGTCTAACTGGGCTTAGATTGACTCATTAGACACACTCAAGCTTCCTGGAAATTTTCCTTGGTGGAAGGTAGATGGAACTGCATTTGCTTCATTAATTATAGTGAGTCATTCCTCTAAGACATTGCCCCGTGCATTCCTGAAATTCCAGTCTCTGAACTGCTCTGCAGCCCTGGGATTACACCATTTAGTTCTGATCCTTCTCCCCGAGTTCAGTTAATAGGTTCCTGAACTCTTTGTGAGAACTTCAGTTAATGGAAATCTGTTCTAAAGACCTGACAGAATTCTTTCTACCTGCTATAATTGTCATTCCATGAATAAAATAAAAATATTTTATAAAGAATTAATGAAAGAAGACTTTACTTTTTGGGTTTCATAGCTAGTTTTACAAATAAGTTTTATTTCAATTTTTCTATCAGCCTTTTTGCTTTGTGTGCTGGCTTTCACCTCGGAATACGGGTGGAATTTTGACTGTTCAGTTCTTACCTGGCCAAATCCCTCATTATACTGAAGAATTAGACCTGTACCCGTGTAATACAGTAGAATCTCACTGCAAAATTCTTGTAGTAAAGATGTTGTGTTACAATAAAACTGAAGCACTGCCAATATTTTACAGTCAGACTGAAGCCTGTGCTGTGAGTGGGGTAAAACAAGGTGATGGTTGGTGTTAGCCAGCACAAGGGAAGCTGTTCTGTAGGTTGCCTGAGGAATAATTCGGGCAGATGTCCACATTGATTTGTGTGACAGTGCATGCCATCGTGTCCAGACTGACCCGCAAGACCTCGTCGGTGGTTGTATTTCTCTAGCTACAGGATTACACAAACATGTGAGAAAACAAACCTGATCTTTCAGAGGTGTTGGGCAGGATCTGCTTTGTCACCTCTTCTACCATCCTTCCACCCCCAAAGGACTGCATTCTTTATTAAGTTACCTGATAGCATCGGAGTATATGTTGTCAAAGTACACGCTAGCATGCTCTCAATGAAAATACATGTCTTGAGTTTTGGGCAAAGCATTTTTTTGTGTGTGTGTGTATAATCCTAATTTTTGTCAATTTAGCCCTGAAACTGAAATAATCTCATAGGCAAAGCTTGGAAAGCAAGGTGAATCTTAATTTATTTTTTATTAACTTATTGCTTTGATAAAAGAAGAAGAAAGAGCATGAAAATATTGAAAATAAAAGCTTTCAAGTGTATCAAGGGAAGCACTTCTGGTAGTAATGGGGAAAAATACTGGATATGCAAAACAAATCATTTTATGTCAAAGTGTGAAGAAATTTCATTCTACCTGTCAGTGTTTCTCATTTTGCTTTTTTACTCTCTGAGTTGCCAGAGCTATATTGTTTTAATCTAATGTGTGTATAAGGAAGAGATGGGCTTTTTCCCCCAGGTAATTTCTAAAATTTAAAAAAACCCACCTTTCGTCTCTTGTTTTCTACAGGTTATTCTTGTACAGGTAAACCCAGGTGAAACATTTACAATTACAACTGAAGATGGACACATTCAGTGTATTCAAGGTAAAGGAAAAAACTGCAGCACTGAATCCAAATATTTTAATTCTGCAAATATCACATTACTACCAGTATTGGTTTCTGTAATGTCAAGTGTGTTTTTATATGTTCTGCGATGTAATAAATCAGATTTTTCAGTTTGTACTTAAAGCACAAACGAGACAGCGCTGGGAAATTGCCAAGGTTCCTGCATCTCTGCAGACTTTGCTGCCAGTTTATAAGGGGCTGGCACCTCAACTGGTTTTGTAATGATCCTTGAATAGCTGTCTTCTTGGAATCTTAATATTATTAACATTAATCTAATGAATTTAGGTGGGCTTTAGTCCACAGTAATCTAAGCAACTTAAATAGATGCTGTGTGACCTCACTTTACATAAGGTAGTAGCTGTTCTTTGTGGCTACAAACTACTTTTTACCTTCTGGGCAAGTGACAGAACTGCAAATCTGAGCTGAGTCAAGTTGAATTTATCTGTACTTCCTTTTTTTGGAATATTTTTAACATTTCAAATGCTATTATATAAAAAGTGACCATTCTGCTTTCATCAAATCCCAGACAGCAATACTTTTCTTTCATCTTCATGTGAAAAATAATATATTCTGATTTAAAAAAAAAAAAAACAAAACAAACAAAACCCACAAAAAAAACAATGAAAAAGTTGGTAGACCAGCTGTCAGCACTACTCTAGTGCCAATGTTGTTGCTATGGACTTTTAATTTGGTCGCAAAAGAACTAAAATTGATCTCTGCTGATTTTTGTACAATTAAAGAAATACTGTTGGCAGTGTAAGTGTCATGGTTGGGATAAATGTAATCTGTGCTTTTTGTAGAATAAATGTACAGCTAGACTTGCATTCAGCAATATTACCTAAAATTCTGGGTGCTTCTTGAAAGTTACTAAGTCCTCCTTTATGTGTATTTTGAATGTGAAAATCAGTGACATAAATCGCATTATTTTTCTTGATGAAAATTTGTTAGTCACTTTTATTTTTTTAAACTAGCAGTCCTGATTATTTAAGTTTCTCTCCCCACTTTTTTATTGGATAGTTTAAGCCTTGCTTCTAAATCTACTTGTATAAAAGTAGTTCTGTAAATACAGAGTTGGCTGCGGTTGCTGGCTTTTCAGGCACCAAAGCGAGCCACCACCTTTGGAAAAAAAAAAAAAGTGTCTCGAGTTTGTAAAAAGCTTCATTTGTTAAAAAGTGGCACCTTGTTACTTCTCAGGTCCAGCCCATGTTCCTATGATGTCACCAAATGGTTCCATGCCACCTATATTTGTGCCTCCCGGTTATGTATCTCAGGTAAATGTTAATTTATTCTTACATTTAAGTGTGTTTGTGGGTGTGGCTTTTTAACGATAAGGCTATTGATTATTTTATCTAGAAGAGCTGTTGAAAGCGTTTCTCCTATTTTTTTCCATTGAACTTAACTATTTAACTCTATTGTAGGCTCTACTACCTTCTGTTCGCTTAGATTTGATCTAGTTTTCAGGATATTTTAATAATCCTACTGGGCAGTAAAGATGCTTTTTAGTAAGGTGGCCCTGGAGTGGCTATCATTCGAGCTCCACTAGCAGATTTTCCTTTGGTCCTGTTTTCAGGGTGAAAGTGGGGCCTGGGTGGTAGGAGCAATGGGAGCTGACTGCTGGAACCAGTCTGATGGGAACATGGCTGGGGGCAGCGCTGGAATTGAACGCGTCTCACACATGCTATGGATACGAGACTCGGGGTCATATACCGGTTATCATTCTGTCTCTCATCCCTTAGGTCTTTTGGGTTTTTTTCCCCTCTTACATTTCTCTTTAATGCCTTAATTCAGATTTTTCCTATTCTATTATAATTCTATTTATCAAAGTTTTCAATGCCTCTTTCTTTACCAGCTCTGATCTCCTTAACATTCAGCAAAACACCCTACCGTTACCACAGAAGTGTGGAGAGGAGTGTTAATGCTGGTGACATGTGCCTATGGAATGAGCAGGGCTCTGGGCTTCTCTCCCAGCTTTACTTTTCCATTCCCGTTGATTTTCCACTCCCCTGTCTTGTTCAGCCGTAGCAGGTCAGACCTGCGGGTGTGTGGCATTTGAACCGTTATCAGAGCTATTGGAAGTTCTCCAGTTTGATTTACTTTTCAATTAATACGTTTTTAAAGGCAAATAATTAAAAACAAATTTTAAACGGGACAGGCGAGGTTTCTCATTTTCTAGTGATGTTCAAAATTAGGAGTTTTTTGGGTAAAACCTTGTAACTCTTATGTTCTTGAGTTCCCCTGGCAGTTGTCTTTCTGCATACAGCTGCCTCTGCTGTTATAAGTAGGTACTTTCACGCAGACCCTGGGGAAAGATCCCCCAGATAATTTCATGCATCAATATGAAATCGAGTCTTCAGCGCAAACAGAATGCGAAGCGCTGGCAGATGCTGAGCTGTACAAACTGAAAAATATGGTTGTTCTGTGTTTGCTGTCACATGAAACGAGCTCTCTTTTGTTGCCCCTTGGTCGTTATGACAGGGATAGACAAATTTGAAACCGACTTTAAATCAGAGCTTGAGCTTATTGTATTGTTCTTCTCAGTAGATAAGACTTGATCTTTCTGTCCCCAAGTCTGCCTGGAGGAGCCCAGAGATAATTACGTTGGTTTCTGCCAAAGTGGAGTGAAGTGATTCAGTAGTGGGCAATGGGGACATGGCATCTTCAGACCTAAAATCATGTGAAAATCTTCATAGACTAATGTATCCCTTCTTCCAAAACTGTGCCATGTGTTCTTGCTTAATATGTATGTAAAATAGAGTTAACAAAGCCATCAAAATCTGCTCTGAGTTTTGACTTGTACACGTTATAGCGTGTGTTACAATATTCGGCAGTGTCATGTGGTTCAAGTGGTGTGTTTAGTTCCCTTGATGAACCAAAAAGCCCCCCACGTTGTTTCTAGAACAAAGTGTATTCAGTGTAAAATTAGGCTTGAGTGACTTCTCCTTGTCATTTTTTTTTTCTTCTATTTAAAGTCTGTTAGTACTTGCTAATAATACAGCTGACTCTGAGGCCGTCTCGCAGCTGGGCTCTGTCGTAGCAGTTTGTGAGCGGACACATTCTATTTCCCTTCAGAAGAAGAATTTCTTGTTAGTTTGCTCTGTCTTTTGCTGAGGAGCTTTTCAAAATGTACTTTTGGCGTAAGCGATATTTCAACATCTGTAATGCCTTCTTGGCCAACTAGGAAATGCTGCAGTGATTTCTTATAGCCAAACTAAATACGCTTTAAGAGAGGATCGTGAAGAAACTAACAGGATAAAACATATGGCCTGCTTTTGCGTAAGTGCTTTCTTGAAATGCCTGAAAATATAAACTGTGTATATTTTTAATAACAGTGGCTGCCTAAATAAGGTGAAATCTTCTAAGAGCAGGTTTTATTTTCTATTATTTATTTTACAGATTGCAATAAAAATACATAAATTTTTTTTGCCTCTCAATTTTGTATGCCAGCCTGCAGCTGGAATGCGCCCCCCACTTGCATCCAGAGATAATGGTTTCTGCTGACTACACAATCCTCTGTTAATGTAAATGCAAGGCCCTGCCTAATAGCATTTGTGATTTGTGTTTTTAAATGCGACTTGGAGGAGATGACTGATTTAGGAGGAAGGAAGCGTAAAACTGCAGACTAATTTTAAACCAATCTAAGACAAATGCCTGGTTTTCCTACTGAGACTTGATTCATTTTGAAGCGTCAGTTTGCTGTTAATATTGAACATTTTTCTTATCGTTGATTATTTTTTTTCCATTTGCATTGCTCGTACCTCTAATATTGAACATTTTTCTTATCATTGATTATTTTTTTTCCATCTGCATTGCTCGTACCTCTTTAATTTTTTGTGTGAGGGAGAAAATGATTTGTTGTCTGCTTTTAAATAGGATTTAATACAGTCTAGCTTGCTTCTGAGTCAGACTTCTTATTAGATACAGCCTGAACTTTATGGCAGTGGACTTCTGTATTGTGGCAGAAGAAACAAACTGGAATATGACCAGGAGATTTCTCTGATGGTCAATTTGGAAGCCTTTGACTCCGTCAGAACTGGAGGTGCTGAAAATTAATCCCTCAGATAAGCAAAAAAAGAGCATAACCACGGAATGAGAACAGATGAGAGCAGATGTCCTGTCTGTACCATGAACCCTGTCTGGAGAAAGGACCCTGTAAAACTTGGCCTCTGGTTTTCTATTCCGGGGGTATTAAAGATGAGACTAAACTGGGCAGTGTTTTCCTTCAGTGTCATCATTGTTTAATACATCTTTTTGTGAATCCCACTCTGATGTTATTTTTTCACCTTGTCTTCTAAAACCCACGTTCTGTCCAGAGTCTCTTCTCAGTTTTAAGATTTAGAGAAGTGTTATTTATAAAACCTTGACGTATCTTAAATTTACTGCAGGAAAAGCAATATATTGAGACATTAATGTATTTCATGCTGGCAGAATTAGAATCCCGAAGGAGCCTATATATTGCCAGTTGAGGAGTGTGCGTACGTATACACTGTCTGAGCATCTTTTTATCCTAGAATTCAAGCACACAGACAAGTTCCTTGTCGGAATTCTCTTAGCCTGTGGCGAACGTGAAATATTTTGACATTTGAGTTGGGTTGGATCATAGCAGAAGACAGCAGAGCTGACATGTAATACTTTTTATTTGCCACGGACCAAGGACGTGTCCGCAGACGTGTCCCACAAAGGAGGTGACATGCAGTGACTTGTGCGTCCTGTAGTGCTGTCACTCGGGATGTGGTTCTGTGGCAGCTCTTCTAACTGTAATTACAAGTAGAGTGGGAATTACACCCTCATAGAGTCACTTTACTTACTAAAAGAATATATACGTTATGCATGAATTATAGACTGCTTAGCACTGCAGTGTGTGAGGCTCAGCTGCTTGGAGCTGACTGCCTCAATCTCCAGTTTCTTCCAGTAGCTTCTGCTGGGTTTCCACTGGAATTCATTTTGGTGTATCCCTGACTGTCTTGATTGCGGGTGTAAACCGAAGCATAAAGATTCTTTATTAAACGTATAATATTTACAAGATTGTTTTCTGTATTGATGTTTCATTTCTTGACAGGTGGTGGAAGAAAATGGAGTTCGGAAGGTGGTGGTACTGCCACACTCGGCTGAGTTCCATCCTTCCATGCATCCTCCTCCTCCTCCTCCTCCCCACGTACCGCATTACATGCATCATCACCACGCTTTGCTTCCCCACCCGCCTCACCCAGTGTACCCTCCGGTTCCTGGCACGGGAGAGCTGCCACCACAGTTCATTCACCAGCATCCGCCACCGCACGTTTTCCAGGAGCAAGGTGAGTCGAGGCTGAGACGACTTGAGTTCTGTCTTTCACATCTTGAGGTGATTTTTGGTGCTAGTTATTATTAGATTTCTGAGCCTTATGTGTGTTTATAGAGTATCTGAAAATACGCGTGTTTAAGGTATCATGGAACCTGGTCTGAAGGCACTCTGCGTGTGCGAACTATCACTGTATAAAGTTTAAATCTCCTTCTGTTCTGTTTTTAAGGGTTAAGTGCAGAAACAGTAACTTAGAAGTGTTCTAATACCATGAATATTATATTTTTTCATAGATCCTTACTTTGGTTACTGTGAATATCACAGTGATGGCTTCTACCTTTTTCTCAAATTCAGCTCTCCAAAACTCCTGTGTTTTGTCACAGCTTTGGCTTGAATTATTTTGAAAATGGATTTAATTTGATAGACAAATGTTGTGGGGTTTTTTTGCTACACAGAGTCCAAATATGACTGGAAAGAGAATGAAAATATCATACATAAACCAAAAAATACAGTAATCCATGCTGGAGGCTGAAGTGCAAATCTGCTTAGTATTTAAAAACTGAATTAAGTTATCCTTCAGTGGAGGACTAGGGTCGCTGCTGAATTAAACCAGGCTGTAAGCCTTATTAAGACCATTCACTGTCTCTCTCCCTCTCAAGCTTAAATTGGTAATTAAGATATTTTGGGCATGTCCAGGATAAGACACTCAGTAGCATCCAGGGTATGTTTTAAAAAGTTAGTTTGGGTCCTAAATTTGCTTACGCTTTTTTTGAAAATGTGACTGTATGGCTATATCAGGGGAGAATGGCACCTGTAAGGCATAATCTGGAGCAGCTAATAAAAGAGAAAGGCCTGAAGAATTAAATTTTTAAAAGAAAAGGAAGAAAAAATCCAACCCCCAAACTCAGCAAGTGATCAAAAACAATGTTTAAGAAAAAAAAAATCAACCATTTGGATATGGATTAAATAGGAAAAATGGAAACTCTGTGCATCATCCTCAGGCTGCCAAAGCACACCCAGTGGAGTTCCATGGATTTTCAAGTTCTGCTTTTACTGTAGTTATTCTTCTAACATACACTGTATTTCTCAGGTGTCAAATAAATTGTATTCAATAATGAACTAAGTTCTCCTTTCTTTGTAGAACCTCGTACACATGGAAGGACAAACTTCATTCAGCGAGATGAAAGGAGTCTCAAAATGCAAGAACACCTGAAGAAAAGACTAAAAGACAGACAAGCCAGTGGTCACACTAACAATAAACTTAACAGCCCTCCATCTTCACCCCATAAAGTTGTTAATTCTTCCAATGCAACGATGCAGAATGGCAATGGGAAGGGACAGCAAGGGGCAGGAGGACCACTAAAGCAGAAGCAGATAGGAAAAATAAAGGGCAGCCCAGATGCAGAGATGGGAGGTAGGTTCCATTGAAAGGGTAAAAAAAAAAAATAATCTAAGTTATTTTATAACAGAAGATGCTATAAGTTTATTGCAAAATAGCTTCTGAAAAAAACTGAATTAGTAAATTTATTTGGCTATTCAGGATTAGAGAAAGCTTGAAATAATTTTCATTTTGTTAAGAATTTTTTTCCTTGTCATTTCAGTTCAGTGTGTTATTTTACTTGAATTTGAGGTTTTTAATAGCTTATGGCTCTTGCACACTAAAATACCTCATGTACAATATCTTTGTCTTTCATGTTGATTCATGTGTCACTGAAATGCAGTTTCTTCTCATGATTCCTTAAATGATTTGTGCATCTTTTAGTATCTTCTATGTGTACGTCCTAAATTAGGTGGTCTGGTCAGGCTGCAAGTCCTACTCCTCATCTGTGTCACTATTGTATTTAACTCCTTGGTTAGAGAAATAAAAAAGAAATCTGACTTTGTATCTTGGGAAGTGAAAAGAGGTGCAAGCTTTTATCCAACTTATTTCAAGGGCGAGAATTATACTTTATTAAAGATTTGTCTTAATACAAATGGGAGGGGGGAAATGAGGTTTTATTTGTAGGCAGAATAATACCCTGAATTTTTTGATGTGGACAATTGTATAGATAGGATTCATTTTACCAGTAAGTATTTTTAGTGTGCAGTTTTGATCAGGCTCCTTCCAAGTTATGCTTGGCCCAAGTGTTTTGCAACAGCAATTCAAGGAAAGCACGTACAATAGAGAGATAAGATCTTATTGTCATTTTCTTTAACACCTTTCGTTTTTGGAGGAATGTTTTTGTGTTGTCAGAGAAAACCCATTTATGCTCAGATTAGGAAAATAAACCCTTTGTGCAGGATGTACTAAAAGGGTTTTTGTAACACTGTTAGTTTTGGATAGTTCATGTTTCTACCCCTCACGCAGCCAAAACAAACAGGGGAAATGAACTTTGCACAATAAGTGCTATTGTTAAACTCTTAATGAGGCGAACTCCATCTTGTGGTGGCCTTTTCGTAACAGACTGGTTTACTCCTGGGGGGGGTTGGTAATCTGTTTTTTATTTAAAATTTCAGAATCTGACACAGAATCCAAGAAATGTGATATTCACTTGAGCATTGGGAAGCCAGTCGTAAGTATCATCCTTAAAATACCATTATTTTCTGGGCATACACTTTCTATAAAATAACATGCATCTTATTGGTCTCTTTTTCTTTTTTCTTGGTGGTTTATTGTTTTAATAGAGAAAATGTATGTTAGTTGTTAGAGTTAATAGCTCGGAAAGGGCGACCGTGCTATAGAAACCCACTTTTTCTCAACTTTCTGAAACAGTTTGACTCAGTTTCCCAGTCTGTAACAAGATCCACAGCTGAAGTTGTCCAGTGTATGAGAGAGCTCTAGTACCTTGCAAAGGCCCTGCTAAACTGATGAAGTCTATCCACTCTTGAACTATCCTTCGTTCAGCTTAGAGGATTTAAGAATATGGGAATAGAATTTACAAAAACAGGTCATCTTTTTCTGTTATGTTTAGAAATTGGAGCAAGTGTTTGAGTATTTGCAGACTTATTTAGGAAGTTGGAGTCTGGTGATGATAATTTAAATGTCTAAAGGCTAAAACTGCACAGATATTTTTGATCTTGAGCATCTTCTTTGCATCATCTACACAGTCAGCATGGGTTATATTTTTTCGCTCCAGCTTTCTAGCTATTCTCTTTTTATAAGAGTAGTATTTTTTCATTGCTGAGTCTACTTAATGCCAGCAGAAGGCTGTGCTGACTTTGTCAGAGAAAATTTGGAATATGGGAATTAAGCAGCAAAAATCTTAGAGTGAAAATTTTCATTGTGAGCACTTAAAAATCAGAGCCTTGTGCTATCATATATCTTGGTGGTTAAATATTAAGATTCCGTGAGAGAGTTGTAACGGAGTTTGAGAGTTAGACCGTCTGACTGTGCCTGAGTAGAGATCTGGTGTCAGGGTTCGAGACTCCAAATGGGAAATTTTGCTCCAAATGAGTGATGCAAACAGTGCAGGTGAAACAGAAGCTTTCTCTTCATACACTGAGACACTGGAGCGTGTCTCAAAGTTTTAGTGTTTGAAGGGAAATCCTGTAATACGATATTTTTTGAAATGAAAAGAGGAAACAATTCAAATAATGAGTCGATATTTCCACTAC
This sequence comes from Tringa solitaria, assembly GCA_026413425.1. NCBI lineage: Eukaryota > Metazoa > Chordata > Aves > Charadriiformes > Scolopacidae > Tringa > Tringa solitaria. Next base: position 3,204,279 of record JAOXJM010000063.1, read on the forward strand.
AAAGGTAAAGAACTCCTCCAGTGAGGAACTTCGTAGGCAAACTAGAGACACCGTGTTATTGACTAATATACCTTTTATTACAGAAAGCAAACTTACTTGCATTATTTATGCTTTTAATAGGTTTCTGATATACAAGCAAGATCAGCCGTTCTGTCCTGGAATCTCCCAGTTAGTTCACAGAATGGAGAGAGCCATAGTCATAGTCCAGCAGCATTTACATTTGAAGTAGCAATATCCAACAGTGGTAAAAATGGAAAATTTAAATCTGTCTATGTGTAAGTTTAGTTTCTTCATTTAAGCACAATACCGATGTTTAAAAACATTAACCAATCAGCAATCTCTCTATCAGGAGCTGTTTGTTGACTTGCAGACCTACCTACATCACGGGAAATAAATTTTAAGTAATATCACTAAAGAGTTACATGGACAATGGAAAACTTGAAAATTAAATGTGCGCTACATGGTTTTGCTTTTCGATAAGCTTTTGTCCTTTACAGTGTAAGGAAGAGCTGTAACTCATTATTTTTTACCTTTTCACAGTGGGGAAGAATTGACAATCACACTTCCTGATCTCAGACCAGCGACTGATTATCATGCCAGGTATGTTTCTGTCAATGAAATACTTAATGCTTTTGTTGATGTGTTAATTACAAAATTACAACGGTTTCCTGAAAAGTTGAGATCACAAACATCTACAGGAGTATTCTGCATAAATATCATAGCTACAAACATTGCTGTTGCTGTCGAAATTCCCACTTATCTTCTAATTTCATAAAAATGTCCCCTTGTTTTCTTCTCTACCGTCTTCACTGTCTTTTCCTGTTTCTCTGAAATATAAACTGTCTTTTAGAATTAATGATTTGAAAGGAGAGTGATTGGACACTTATAACTCGAGCAGCTGGTCTTGTTGCTGCAACTGCTCCTTCTGATTAAATGTGTTTTTAAAGCTGACAGCTCTTTCCTTAAATTTTCAGGTGCTAATACAATAATAACATAGTTAATTGTCCTTTGTACAGAGTTTCAGCAACCAGCAGTTCCATAAAGGAATCCATTTCAGAATTAGTGAGTTTTACTACGGAAAGTTGTGAGCCAGACTGTCCAGCTGCTCCGAAGCTCATTAACAGAACCAAAACCAGCCTGAGTTTGCAGTGGAAGGTAAGCAGTCCGTGTATCCATGTGTTTAAATTATCTTTGGCAATAATTTAGCGTGTACTTTAGGTGTTGGCTTTTAAGTTGCTCAGTTAAGACTGATAACTGAAATCATGGTTGTTTCTTCCTCTTTCTTTCAAAATTTACCTAATTTCTTACACGCACCTTCAGTGTGCTCGAGTTCTCTTCGGAACCAGTAGCGTAGGATAGGATAGAGCTGTTATATTTCCTCTCAGGGTTCCTGGATGATAAATGGATATGACCTAACTTAAGAATTCAGAGTTCTTATAATTATTCTGACCCATTCAAATAAAACTTCTTTGCCTGGTTTGTAGATTTAGGGGTTTTTTAACCTGATTTTGAGTATATACAGTATCTGCAAAGACTTGTCGGTAACTGTGTTTTCTTGTCTTTTCAAGTTCTTATGACTATGCTTATACTTGGAAAACAGTTTATAACTAAATGAATTTATTTAGTTAAATTATTTGTATAATCTGTACTTTGAAGGAAGTTCCCAATTAATGTGTCATAACAAGCACAAATGTTTCATCTGAATGCTTACGTTGCTCGGGCAGTTGGTGAACACACAGTGGAAGGACACAAGGAAAAAAGCTCCAAGAATATCATTTGCATTATTCGTAAAATTATTAATAAGTTCATATTCCAAACTATCAGAATTAATAGAGGCAGTATAGCAGCCTGGGATGAGCATCAGGAATGAGGAATTAAACCAGCTGAAACAGCTGCTTTCCCCTCTTGTAACTCACTTCACTGAATATATGTCTGTGCCCACAGCAGAATGTCAGATGTGATTTTGTGGAAGAGGAGGGCAGTTCTGGGTCCCTGCTGGAGATTCCTTTCAGCCCTACACTAAATATTTTGTTTTAAAAGGCGGTTGGAGTATATTATATTCAATTGTTAAAATGTGGGTTTTTTTAACGTGCAAAAATATTTTTAAAAGTATAACCGTTTGATTTTAACTTTTTTCATTGTTTCTTTATTTTCAGTCCTCAAATGACAATGGTTCCAAAATAACTAATTTTCTTTTAGAATGGGATGAGGTAAGACCTTTTCTAGTGGAAAAAAAATACCGTAATGACATCTGTAGACCAATTATACTTAAAAATACCTTTTGCTTAGGTACATGGGCTATTTTCAGTGCAACTGTCCAGACAGTTTTAAAGGGACAAGCCAATTAAACAGCTGAATCAAACGAGTAATATTTCAGCAGTTCAAGTAGACAATCTTAGCATAAACTCCCTCATTTGGCTCTTGTTCAGAGCATCATTAATTGCTAAGCTCTGTTTAAATGAGCGAATGTTTGGCTTGTATCTTCGGTAGCTGTCAAAAACACTACTCAGCTTTTGAACTCCACACTGGATTGTGTTCCAAAGTGATTAAAAAAACTTTAAAAATGTTTTTGTTTTCAATTGCAGTCATTTATTGCCATTTTGTCAAATCATAGTGCCAAAAAATAAACAGATATCTCAATCAAAGAGGGGTTTTATTAGCAAGAAAGCTCAGGATTACTCTCAGTGCACTCGGTATGACCATGATGACATAAGCTTTTTACGTTCTTTAGGCTTAGTGATTTTTATATATATATTATTGCTATGAAATTAGTGAAATTAAATTTAGGAAAATTTAGAGTGAAGAAGTTGACCTTAGCAGGGAGTGTACAGTCTCCATGTAAAAAATGACTCAGAAGTGACTCAGGTTGTTCTTACTTTTTTTAAAGGGGAAGAATGGACCCTTCAAAGAGTGCTACTACGGGCACCTGAAGCAGTATAAACTCACCAAACTCTCTCCTTCTACAAAATATTCACTCAGATTAGCTGCTAAAAATGATATCGGAATGAGGTAATGAACACGGTGTAGCGTGTCACTTATTTTCTCATCAACTACGCTGGCTGTTGTTAATATATATATTTTTTTAAATATTTTTCCAGTGGGTTCAGTGAGACAGTGACATATTACACAGCAGGAATTGTCCCCCCAGCCCCATCCCCCCCGGTGCTCGTTGAAGCAGGAGTGACCTGGATGTCAGTGAAGTGGAGCCCACCCAACGGGGTGTCTTCAGATGACTCTCTCACTTACAGTTTGGACATGGAGGAAGAAGGTTCTGTAAGTGCTTGGGTTTGTTATAAGTGTAAAAGCTTGATTTGTGGTACTGCAATCCTGCAAAATAAAATTCTCCAAAATACTGCAGCAGTTGGCAAGTATCACATGTGTTCATGAAACAAAAGATGAAGTTCAAGCTTAAAAAAAAAGGCGATCGATCTGATCTGTTTTTTGTTTTACCGTGGGAAAACTAGTGATGCTGTTTGTTCTTATTTTCCCTCTTTGCAGGGTTACGGTTTCCAACCACAGTACAACGGAGATGAGCTCTCGTGCACTTTAAGAAATCTTCGGAGGAGTACATCCTACAAGTTTAGGGTTCGTACTATGTTTTGTTTCTAATTTAATGATGACTGTATGCGTTTCTGGAGTTTTAATGTTTTCATGTATCTAAGACACTTTCTATGGAGACGGCAGAAAATTATCTGCAGTACTTTTGTTGTTACAATAGATTTTAGTGGAATCGTGATACAAATGAGATCTTTTTGCACTGCGTGATTTTGTTGTCTTTTGGGGGTTTGTTTTTTTGTTGTTTTATTTTTTCTCATGGAAAAAACTTTATAAATCAGCAGACTATTACTTGTCGTTAAACCAATTATTTTTTTTTTATATATTCCGTTCATTCCTGAAACAGCTCTTTGCCTACAACAGTGAAGGAAAAAGCAGTCCCAGTGAAGTGGTAGAACACAGCACCAACCCCGACAAACCTGGCGCGCCCAGTAAACCTGCTGTAAAGGGCAAGATCCATTCGCACAGCGTGAAGGTTGCATGGGGTGGGTTACCTTTCCTTAACGCTGTGTTTGAGCGCTGCTGCTGTACGTACAGTCACTTGGTAACACAGATTGAAAACAGAGACGAACTCACAGAATGATATAGGGTTGGAAGGAACCTCTGGAGATCATCTAGTCCAACCCCCTGCCAAAGCAGGTCCACCCAGAGCAG
>JAOXJM010000063.1:3238674-3258006 GCA_026413425.1 Tringa solitaria
TCCCTCTGGTGTATTGACAACACCACACAGCTTGGTGTCATCTGCAAACTTGCTCCTTCTTGGGCACTTGATCCTTGGGCTGATCCCCCAAGGCGTTTTCTGCCAACCACCCTCCTCTTTCCTATTGTCTCAGGAGTTCTTGGTCCAGCTCTGCAAGACCTTGCCTTTGCTAAAGTGTTCACAGCATAAGTCAGCACAACAGGTTGGAGGTCCTTGCCGTCACCCCTTCTTTCCAATCCTGCTGTATCATCCCACCACTTGCCCCAGACCATTCTGATATTATCCCCATCTTTCGCCTCTCCTCCCCACCTCGAGCCCAGTTTAAAGCCCTGCTGACAAGCCCTGCCAACACACATGCTAGGATTTTCTCTCCCTCTGAGGCAGACATACTCCATCTGCTGCTGGCACATCAGGTGCCACAAAGTTCCCCAAGATCAGAAAGCCCAAAATTAATTATGCCACTTATTAATTATGCCTGACAGCCTATTCCTTTCAGTATTCCTACCTGCAACTAAGGGTATTTACGAAAAAATTACCTGTGCCCCTGATCCCTCAACCAGTTTTCCCAGTGCCTTGAAGTCTCTTTAGAGTGCTTTTAAACTTCTGGTGTCAACCTCATCGCTTCCCACCCGCGTAACTACTAAGGGGTAGCAGTCAGAGGGCTGTACCAGACTAGGCAGCCTCCTGGTTACATCCCAGGGAGGCAGCAGACTTCCCTGGAGGAAGGATCTGGCTGACATATGGGGCCCTCTGTTCCCTTCAGAAGAGAATCACCACAGCACCTTCAGAGAGGAGCTCAAAAATCAAGTCTAGGAGGGGGGTGGATTGGAAAGGAAAGCAGGAGGGGCTGTTAGGCTGCCTACTTTTTGAGTAAGAACCAAACTTGTCCTACTGGCAACTGCTGGATCAAGCTCAAATCCAATTTTAATTGCAGAGATGCCTCTGTGGTTCATTGTACACAATGTAAAATTAAAAAGTTGAGGGTTTTTGACAATTAGTTTATTAAATCTACAAAACCAAGTTAAAAATTACTACAATATTCATAATAGGGCTAGCAAGTTTCGTAACTTCATTCAACAGGGATAGAAAAACACCAACTCTTTCACATCTGGTAGCTCCTTTAAGACTACAGCCAGGGCCTCCTCAGGATCAAGCACCAGTGGATCTCACAGGGCAGCTGTCAGGCTTGAGAGTCATCAGGTTTTTGCCGCAGCAAGAGATCCCAACGTGTTAAAAAGTCACCAGCAACACGGTTGAAAGAAGCACAGCACCACCTGGCCTTGTCAGTCAGGCCTCTTTAATGGGTGTACAACCTGCAAAGAAGCTGGTGTTGCTAGTCAGCAATCTCTTCTTCCCCTTTACAAACAGCATCCGGTTCTCCTGAAGTTCCTCATCGCTCATGAGCTTGGAAGAGGGAACGCTGGGCTTCTTCATGAAGACATCTTGGCCTGTGATATCTTTCAGGACCTATCAAAAAACCAAGGAAGACAATTTTTGGAGTCGGTTGCTGGCCTGAAGAAGCTACCCAGCTCCCACTGGAGCTTGGAGGTTGCACATACAGAAGTTGCTGGGCCAGTGTCAGGTGGGGCTCAATTTCTTTACTCAAGTCAAAATGCAAAGGACCAAATTCCTGGGCTGAGCAGGAAGAGACAGCAGTTGGGAACAGGGTGCAGAGGGTATAAGAGAAGGGAATTCTTTTAGCTGAGGCAAAGTTACAGCTTCCAAGTCAGAGCACACAACGCCTTAAGAACAGTAAGTTTGGGCACAGACAGGTATGGTTTTGTCCTATGAGCTCCTCAATTACCAGTCTGCCTCAGGAAAGACTCTGGAAAGTGCAGCGGGAAAGCATGACAAACCCATGTGGCAAAGCTTTAGTATGAAAACTGAAGCATTTAGACTCATAAAAGCTGCCTCGACAGCTGTAGTGTGTTCAAAATTCAGAATTTTTTAGCAGCAGCCTATCATTTTGGGTTTACTGGGGTTTTTCCCTTCTTTTAAGATCCATCACTAGCCATCAACAAGCACACATTCAGAACCATTATTCTTTCTTACAACTTTAGGTGGTACCTTTGAAATCTGCGTGACAGGCTTAAAGAAGGTGGTCTCTCCTTCAGTCGCTCCACTGGAGTCTTCGAGTTTGGAGGAACCTTCAGAGTCCCTCGTTTGGTCCTCGCACAGCGTGGCATCCTGTGGGGCAGTACTATTTTGAAGCACATCAACAATATCCATCCCTTTCTTCCCCACCAACAGCTGAAGAAATAGTAGAGGTCCCTAAGAGACCTTCTCTCCAGTCGCAAAGTAATTCGTAGTACAGGATGCTACATGCCTCTGTCAGGCAACTGAGGCATAAAGCCATCAATAATTAAAGAATTATTATGGAAAGTCTCTGCTTCAAAACTCTAAGATCCAAGAGTAATAATGCAGACATTTTGAGCATAAATTTTAATGACCATCAGTTGCTGTTGAACCTTCCTAATGCTACAAGCCCCTCCCCAAATTAGTCCTTCCGTTCTTTAACAAAAAAAAAAAAAAATCTCTGAAAATGAGTTAAGTTTTTGTGCCACCTGAAGCCAAAGATACACTTTTTGTTTACTAAGTGCAAAAATAAGATTTAAACTTGTCTTCAGATCCATGGCTGGCAACTGGCAGGAGGTGAGTTGCTGTGAATTGGGCCATCACACAAATTCCTCTATTCAGTGCAAGAGCCTGGTACTGCAGCAGAAAACTTTGTGCTCGATTACCCTGGATGAACACTACATGACAGTGGCTTTTCCATACGTTTCAGAAAGGTCCATCTGCTTTACCTGGACAAAGCAGGTACACTAAGAGCATAACAGTTATGCATTCACCCAAGCTTCACTGTGTGCTCTGGATGTTGGGTGCAGCCCTTTCGCACCCCCGAGGGCAGCGCTACTCACCGGAAAGCTGGGCTCTCTGTTTCTGCATTTTGCAGAGTCACAGCTACAGCCTTCAGTGCAGCCCACCTTCTGCTTCCTGCAGCCACACTGCCTGTTTCCACACCGGCCCTTGCAGGAGCACTAAGGAAGAGAAGACGAGTTCTGTGCAGAAAGAGCTTTTGGGGTTTCATCGACTTCAGCTAGATTGTCACAGCTCTCAACACCTGGAGCCATCTCCAGGACAGCACCATCCCCCAGCTGCCATGAACCTTTTATGGTTTCACTGTCAGTGCCTGAATCCCAGGAAAAGAAACAAGGTCTTTCCACCTACAGAGCCATCTCTTGCTTCAGTATCCCTAAAATAAGTGTCTTCAATTATTCAGTCCCTGACTTCAAGTTATCCAAAAGGGATACTGGCCTCAGTGTCAGTAAAACAAGCTCACATTTACACACTAGGAGGCAAACCTGAGTCACCCTATAACAGGGCTCTCTAGATGATGGTGACCCAATTTAGCTACTTCAACTAGCAAACTGTCCTACAATCCTCTATGTTCAGAGCAATGAATCTCTTTGCTAGCCTACGTAGGTGAGGGAGTAGGAGACTGCACAGACCAGCTGCTCCACACTACAGCTCTGCACTGAGCAGTAATTTACACTGGAGTTCCACTGGGCTGAATAAATGAACTCAGAAGATCCAAGTGTCAAGCACAAACCCCTCCTCCCTGCAAAGAACTTCCCCCAAAATCAAACCACTAATAGTTCTGTAGTCGAGTCTCAGGTTGACAAGTTGCTGCAGTGAAAGGAACTAAAGCTAGACCTTAAAATTCACAAGTTTCCTGTGGTAACCACTAATGTTTTCAGCCACTCCATGGTGAATGATGGAATAATTTACCCCTTTGTGAAAGGCGAAATAAGGGTGTAGTTTCATAGCAATTTTGCTCTGTCAGAATACGACAAATAACCAATGCCATCCACAGGGGTACAGGCAAGTGATTCCATCAGAGGTAACAAGTCACCAGTAACTGGATCTTACCCCCATCATGCTTTTCTTTGCTCCTTTGGCTGCTTTTACTGGAACCCAGTCTGCATCGCCCAGCTCCCCTCCGGACTCCCCCGAGTCAGAAAGTAGCTCTTCCATATCCAGCTCTGGGGTCAGTGCACGGGGTTTTGTTGACCTTTGCCGGCGAGTCTTTGGCTACATGTAGAAATGACAAGGATTGAGACCCCAGAAGTACTAACAGTGCATTTATATTTTATTAAGGCATTTCAGAGTCCCACCACCATAGCCCTATTCCTCTCAGACAGCCGAGGCGGCTCTAGGGTTAGGGAGGAGATAAAAGATCAAGTTGTCAGGATTAAAAAAAAAAAAAAATAACCAGACAATTTAAACCGCTAGAGTTTGTAAGAGGAAAAAGTTGAAAAATCCTTGGAAAATTAACAGATTTGTGTCACAGTCTTGGCAAAATAGTTTTAGTTCATTTATTCCTCCCAGCACTAAGATTTTGCTCTGTCGCAAGGCAATAATTAAGTTTTCTATGACAGATGCCTTGCTCCGTGATTCAGAGGCTGGAAATGCTACAGAGAAAACTCCTGAATTACTAAGCAGTGTACAGAGTCAGACGTAATTAGAGTGAGGAAACAGGTTTGGGGTTTTATTTGCCTTTCTTTTTTCCCCACAAAGACTGAAACCCTACTGCAAACTAGTTTCAGAAGTATTCTGAAAACAGAAACCTTCAGGACTGCCTGAAGCAGAGAACAGGGCTGCTTCAATAAGCAAAACAAAATGCCTTGTAAAAAAGCAACTCGGGGGAAAGAAACCGAGATTATTAATAGCCAACATTAACTTTTGAAAAGAAGCCAGGTACAATACAAGCATGAAAATCGGTGTGCAGAATCTTTACCTTGGGTGGAACATACTCAAAAGGAGAATCTGAGGACTCAGATGCCATTTGCTGAACGTGATGGAGCTTCTGTCCACTGGCAACTTGAAGGAGCAGCATTTTCTGTTAAGAGGGACAAAGGTTTAACTTTGCAAATACATAAGCCAACTGCCAAGAAGCTCTCCTGACTTACGTGCGTACAAATCTCTACCTGTTTAAGAGTGTCATTTTCCCGGAGAAGTTCTTGGTTCTTCTCACAGATCTCCCTCATTTTCTCCAACTCTTCCTCCTGTTTGCAAGACAAGATGAAATCCGTAGGTCTTACGCAGGGGTAGTACAAATAGTTGTTTGGGACAAGTTCTTCTATTTGGATCTTTCTTGCAACGCCAGAGGGGTTTCTTTGTATTCTTCAACAGGAGATCAGCTCAGACTTCTAGATCAGGAAAATCCTTACTGCTTTGTTTCTGTGTACCATTGCCAATACAACAGAGAGAACGTGGTCCTTTCAGAGTGATCTAAAACTCCCTCTATTTCTAAGACTTATCTCCAAATTAGATGCACCTAAAGCTGATTTTGCTTTAATACATCACCCAACACGCCCTTTCACAAGATTTTGCTACCCAACTTAATCCTCTTAGCAAGAGGAAAAAGTGCAGCTTGTTTATATGATCTTCCATTGCTGAAAACATATTGGAGCTGTGTTCAGTAAAGGATTAGTAATAGCACAATGAATATCCTAAAGGCGTTCTGAGCGTGGAAGAAGTTGCTTGGGCTGGTCAGATTGTGGTGGGCCTCACAGCTGCATTTATATTTATTTCATTGAAAAAGATAAAGAAGAGAAAAACACCCACAGGCTTATTCAACCCTGTATAGCAACTAACCCCTGTAACCAATTGAATTGAGCAATCTTAGCTACAAATAGAAAGGCTTTTGATCTCTCTGCACCTTCCTCGCTCTGAAGTTACTAGCCCAAGAGGCAGCCATGATGAGCATCCCCCAAAAGCCACATCCAGACACTCTACCTGGAACTTGAGCCGCTCTTGCAGTTGTTTCTCCTGCTCACTTAGTGAATCTTCCCGTTTCTTCTCTGCTGCTTCTTTTTGCTGAAGTTGGCTAAGCAGGTATAGAACCTAAAAACAAGTCAATGTAGCAGAGGGGTGAGTTCCTAAAGAGACATCTGGCAGCCCAGTCTAAGGCCTTGGCCATTTCAGAAAGATTCTGCCACTTCCAGCACAATCCTACTTGAAAAGTTATCTGGTGCTCAGGTGTAACATCCTCACCTAAAGCATCATGAGAAGTTATTTAATTAAACAACTTTCATAAGACAGAAGATGAATAGGGAGATTTCTAGAGCTTTTGTTAGCTATACTGCAAGGGTCTGGCAAATCTTCCTCAGATATACAACAACGTATTAGTTTCAGCACAACGCTTTGCCTGTATCTCTGAGAAGATCTGGGAATCAATCTCAAGACACAGGAGCTCTCAGAATTTCTATCATTCATGTTTTACCTTCTCCTGGTGGTGTTGTTCCTGCACCAAAAGCTGATTTTGGAACTCGGTCTCCATCTCCATTATGTGGTTTCGCTCTTCAGTCAGCATCTTTTGAATGTCTGAACAGTTGGCTTTACTCTGCTGCAGCCTGCTCTCCAACTTGCTTTCCTCCACTTTTGAGGCAACCAGCTGAAAGACAAAAAAAGCAAGGTGATTGGCGGGTCAATGAGTTCCATGTTTCATAAAGTCTGGTGGGGCAGACGTGCTTCAGTATGAAGGCAAAGCATTTCTGCCTAAATTCCAACCACCCTAAGAATTTGGTCCAGGGACTGACACACAGTTCTGCCATTCAGTTGCTCTTTTCTTGATTCCACATTAGTCCAATTCCTACTCTCTCCTACCCCCAGTCTTGTTCAAGCTTCTCCCATCCCAACATCTATTCTCCTGCTTTTCCTCTGACCTCAGAGAGTGGTCCCTTTGTTTCCCCTGCAGGTTGCCCACTTGTTCAGTATTTTCAGGTACTTTCTCTTCTCTGCCACTTTGGAAATTTGCCTCTTCCCTTTTACTATTCCCATGAGAGCCTTCTGTAAGCACTTTAGCTGGTATTTCCAGACCTGTGTCTATTCCGTTTCCCCCCTCCCAGTTCTTTTTGGATTTCACTCCCCAAAATGATCTATAGTGCAAGAGAATGGTTTAATCAGAATATGAGGGAAATAGACCTCATCTAGTAGAGCAGCGCTTCACTTGCGTTCATCTCTGCTATCAGCCTGTTGATCACTTCCCTTCATTCCTGGCTAAGCAGACTTCCAGCATTTGTTTTTAGCAATAAAATAGGAAACTTCAGAACTTACCTCTCCAAGGAGATACTTCAAAGCACATTTAGCCTCTAGAATTGTGGCAATGTTGTCCCAACGCCGTTTCACACGATCTCCATTGTCTGCATCTAAGAGTTTCTGCTGTAGATCCGCAATCTGGGCGCTCCTTTGGAAGAAAGCACGTATTTGAGGTTACAACCCAGGAGAAAACCCGGGCTAGTGTCTGGGCTGAAATTACTGTTACTAGAATATTAGACAAAGATAGTTCAAGTTAGAATTCTGACTGCTTCACGCAGCAGCTGGAGTATGCAATGGTATTCCAGGGAGTTTCACCTTCCCTCCACACTTCCAACTAGAAGCGCAGTGTTTCCCTCATACAGAGATGCTCACAAACAGTTAAGGAAAAAAAGCAATCTTGGCGACTGAGTAGTGTCCTCATATCCCCACATTCTTGGAAAAATGCAAACCAGGAAAGCCACATGGTCTCATCTCATCATTTTTACTATCTGTGTATATGTTATTTCACTTTCTTTTCTGTTTCACAGAAGAGTTGTAGATAGAGATAAGGCAAAAAAAAAAACAAACAAACCAACCCAGGAGGCAAGGCTGTGCAAAGCACCTTTGTCATACTGCCTTACCTGAGCTCCATCTCAGTTTCCAGGCTTTCTATCTGCTTGGATATGGAAAGGTCTATCTCTGATGCCCGCAGATCTGTGATGGAGTAGGTGCGTCTCTAAAGAATTGCAGTCATGGACAGAAGTGAGCAACAGGTGAAGAAATACACACACGACTGATGTTTCAATTACAAACATCGCAGTAAAGAAGAGCCATACTATTATAAAGCCTTCAAGTATTTATCCTTCAATAAATTCCATTGTTCCTTCCCAAAAGCATCAAGTCTGTGGTAAGGTGTCACAGGCTCCCATTCATTAGATACATTGTATTAACAAGTTCCTTCAGCAACTCTGTTCCCCGAAATGCCAGAGGACAGTAAGAACTTTAACCCTTTCTTCCAGAAAGGGAACATCTTCATGCCTACCTTCTGAGGGAAAAGGTTAAATAGGAGTTAAGAAGTTACAGAACTTGCTGAACAGCCAGAGGTGTGGGACAGGGAAAATGGCATCTCCTTCTCTTACCCGGAGCTTTAGAGGTGGGTTTTCCCCAGCCTCTTTCTTCTCTTTAAGCTGAAGGAGCTCCTGTGCCAAGATCTTTCTGTCCTCCAGAAGGTCTGTAAGGTGCCGTCGAGCCTCTTCAGTGCTAACAAGTACCTCTACTTCGTTTGCAAGCCAGCTCTAGGGGAAAATAATCAACCCAAAACCAATAGCCTCAACTTCAGGACTGAGTTCTCCTCCAAAATGCCTTCCCCAGATACAATGAATAATCACATTGTTTCTCTTAATATGTACTTCCATGTCCCTCCCCTCTGCTCTCCAGCCACCAACCCCAGCAGCACCTACTGAGTTAAAGCTGAGTTTGCCCATTGTCTGTCGGGATGCACAACGTGTTGTCACCCACCTTTACTCGTGCAGCAACTCCTTCCATTCCCCGATTTTGAGTCTCCTTCCTTTTATCTGCAGCCTCCCGTTGTTTCTGCAGAGCATCCTTTAGGCGCTTGTTAGAGGCTGCTGCCTGCAAAATAGTGTAACACAGAGCTGAATAGTAGTTACTTCACTTAATCTGCAACAGTTGAAAGCCTGAGGTATTCACAGTACAAGCCAGACCTTGAGACAGTGAGAAGAGAGTATGACGTTAATAAAACTTTAGGATTGATTGAAGACTAGAATCCCTGATTTAGTTTCCTTCGCTGAGAATCCCGGTTTAAAGAGAATCTGCTTCTGGGCCTAAAGGTAGAAGAAAGCATTCAAAACAATGGTCCCCCCAAGCTCATTATACACCTTCTTGGGTGCCTGTTATAGATTTACCACAGCAGTCTGATACTCAAAGGGCAATCCACCCTTTAAGGAGCAGAATTAATTAGAATGCCGCAAAGGCTACAAGATAGATTAGTTTTTCTACAGAGAGAAAGGCACCTCTTTCCCGACCTCCAAACTGCTTTTAAGAAGTTTCTGCATATCTTATTACAACCTCCAACCTCCTTTGCAGACCTTCAGGAACTGGTCAGGAGTTTCTAGCAGATACTGGCTCCTTACCTCTTCTGTTTTGCGCCGAAGTACATTGGCCTGCTTCTGGAAATCTCGTTCTAGCTTAAGTAGCTCATATTGTCTCTTGCGATCCTGCAGGGAAATAACGTTAAGACAGATGGAAAAACATAAATAAAATCATATCATGTTAATACCTATGGCCAGTTTCACACTTCTTGGAACGTAATGACATTTGCTGTTCTGCAACTCAAGTGCTTCACGATAGTGATTTCACTGATCATTACAAGGTAAGTGCCTCTGAGAAAAAACAGCTGTTAAAATGACTAGAAGGAGCTCCACCCTTTCCATTAAAAAGGTTTAGGACCCTAAAGGCTGTGAGAGATTGCAAACCAAAAATTTAAGTCTTAGTGTCCCAAAACATTGAGGAGCGTACTTCTTACAGTGAGAACTCCTGTGAGACCAGAACAAGAGGTACAGATGTTTGCTGTCTTTAATGCTACAAGCAGCTGGATTTCATTACCAGTTCTCTCTACCTGCAGATTCCATGTTCCTTTGAAAGCTTAAATACCTCCCATTGAGCAGGCGAACCTTACAACTTTAAAGTATTTAAAGTATTAAATAATTTTGCCTTCTGCTTAAGAGCTGAATCAGGACAGCTGTATTGATAGCTTTAAGATCTTCAGACATAAGCAAGCCAGTCCACTTACGACAACTGGTAAGAGGTAGCAACCCCATGAACTAAGTTATCTTCAAAGCGTTCCCCAGATGTTTTTCAGATGCTTGCTAGTTAAACAAAGCCCTGCAGCAAACACTTGAATGATTTGTTTCACTCTTTGGAGGGAAGTACAGTTTGGGGACTTATGGTTTGCTTACCCGTTCTTTCAGCTGGATCACTTCCTTATCCTTCTGTTGTTTCCACTGCCTGAATTTCTCAGCATCATCTTTCATTTGGCGCATCAGTTGCACCCTTTGGTTTTTCATTTCCTGAAAAACAGAAATGGCTGGAAGATTTGTCCAGTACTTGACTTCTGGGTAGTTTCAACCTGTATTTCTAGTGTCTCTATCGGGGTGGGGAGTGGCAGATGGGAAATATTACAACGTGCTGCCCACTCAGCGTACACGCCTAAGGAAACTCTCCAAGCATTAAAACCTAGGAATTTGTCTTTTAAGGCATAAAGGCAAGACAAACACGTGCATGGTATACACATGGAAATCAGAGAGAAGTGATTTGACCGAGGCAATAAATTATCAGAATAACCAGAAGAAGCTTTGGACTTTTGTTCCTCCAAGTTTCAAGAGCCACCTGCCTGGTGGTCACATAACCAAAGGAGTCTTTCCAAAAACGGGTGTTCTCATGGTAACCAAACAGAAAGCAAGTGCCTTCTGTCTGGAAGCTGCTGTGTCTACCCCAGAACAAGCTTGAGAACTGCATGCTCAAGTTAGTTACCCTGATTTCCTGGTTCAGTTTGGTGACAGTGTGTTCAGTAGACTCCTTCAGCTTTAAGAGCTTTGATTGCTCATTCAGCTTTTTCTTCAGCTCATTCATTTGCCCTTCCAACTCCTGAAGTCTTTTGCGACGCCTTTCACTCAGTCTGTAAAGAAATCCCACTGTAAGAATAGCCCCCTAATTACTATTATTCTCAGACAAGTACCCTCCAACTTTAGAGACTCTTTATGAAAAATAAAGCAATTGTTTGTTATCACCTTTCCACTGATGAAAGCCCACTCTCAGGCTTCTCTGCAGCTCATACAACTCACATGGCATCTTAAAGGGAGGCACTTGCATCAAAATAAGAGCTTTTACAAATAGATGTGCAAGACCAGGAATTTTCACACACACACAAACACAGTTTGCAGTGCTATAAGCCACAGGGCTTCCAGAGTCACTCTTACTTGGCTTGGTTGACATCCTTCTTTGCCATCTGCAGAGCGAAGAGAAGCTCCTCCTTTTCTTTTTGCAAATTGCTGACCTCCAATTCCAGATCCTTGATATTTGTCTAGAAAGGACAAGAGTAGGAAAAGAAAGACTTTGAAACTACACTCCCAGACAGAGCTTGAAGGCAGTAGGCCTTGAGAAACCACATGCCTTTCCAACAGGCTGCAAACCACCTTGTCTAAAAGCAGTAGAGTCAAAAGGGCTCAAAAGAGTCTCAAAAGGGCTCGTCCTCCACACGCTGCAATCTTAGCTGGTCCACAAACACCATTGTAACAGCTGAATAATTTCAGAGGTGGGAAATCACAGCATCCTTAGTGAACAGGGGAAGCCAGATCAGCTGGCTGTACTGCAAGAGTTAACAGTGAAGTATCTGCATTTTTGCTTGGTGTGGCCGAGCCAACCTCCGAGTAAAAAGCAGAGAAGCTCAACTCACATAGAACAGCTAGTGGCTAATAGATTGTTTCAGGGGAAAGACCATCTTCTGGTGGTAGATCTAGTTGTTGATAGCTGGGCACGGTCATCCCCGCACCTTCTCTGCTCACATCTGTAGTTGACTGCCCCCCTGTGCCCACAGGGGCATTGACCAGCTTAAGGAAAGATAGACCCAATAACACATGCTCAGGAGAAGACAAATCTTCTTCTCCCTCCGCTCCTCAGTGTACAGTGACTGCATTAACAGAGAAAAACAAACTGACCAAAGCCTTAGAACTATTTCAGAAGAGTTTACCTGGTATTGGGACTGAAAGGGCTCCAGCTGACTATCATTCTGCGCCATTTTTTTGGCAAGTGCCTCTTTCAGAGTCAGGGCTTTATTCAATTCCAGCAGCTCTTTGGACATCTGAGCTTGGCGGAGGGCATGTTGAGTGGTGAAATCATCCGAGGATCTCTTGGTAGCCTGTCCTGTTTCTGCTTCCTGGAGGAGACACAGCAATGAGCTGGAGAAGCCAGTCCAAAGCTCTTTAACTACATGATCACCGTTCTGCAGAACACTTCAAATTCATTTTTTTACTTGTAAAAGATTAGATATTCAGAAATGAGAAGAGGTTATTGATCTTGAATACATTGAGCAAATAAGAGCCTAGAAAGGCAGCACATACAAGAGTGACATGTTATCTACCAACCATTTGGCTTGGAAAACTAGCCTAAGGATGCCGATAAAAGGAGTGCTGGGATAAAACCATGCCCCTCAAGGTCTGCAGTGCTGGACTCCCCCTCACTTACAGCTGCAGCATCCTGTTCAGAGTTTGCCATCTCAGCAGCAGCTTCCATTGTAGCAGCATTTTCACTCTATGCAGGACAAAGAAACAAAAAGTTTGGTAAAAAGTAAGAGATGAAGCTGTTGCCCTATAATGACAAATCACAACGTTATTCTCCTCCGTCCGGAAAGCTACCTCTGGAAAGAAGAGCTTTTATTATTATTAGCTTTTATTCCTAAAGTGGCTTGACACTCTTCTCTCCCTGAATTCAGTCTTACCTGGAACTGGGCCAACACCTGCTGCAGATTGCGAATCACCTCTACATTCTCTTTTACTTCCTCATCTTCCACAGTCTCTACCAGCTTCTGCAGATCAAGCTTGCTCCTGCAACACAGACATAGGAATAAGTCCCCAAGGATTACATGCCATGTTTGTGTCACACGTGCCAATAAGGAACAGCTTTCCCCACTGAACATACAAATGAGTTGTGGATGAACAAACACATTTGAGTGTATCCAGTTTAACCCAACAAAAAAACATTTAACGCTGAAGGACGTTCCCTCAGCATGAGTACGGTGTGGAAATAGACTTACACAGCATGTTGAAGTTGTTCTAGTTTGGCAGTCATCTTCTCATTTTCTTGCTCTGTCTAAAGGAAGTCAGAATTATACTGATTTGTAGGAAAAGCAACATAAGTGAGAAAACAGCTAATTTGTCTATAGCAAAAGATATTTGTCAGCCTGTGGCAAATCAGTCTACTGAAAGATATAACCATGATCATCACCACTAGTTTATTTAGACTTAACACCCTTTTCCACAGGAATACACAACCCAGTGAATCAAAACAAAGCAGAGCAGGGTGGGGAAAAGGGAAGAGAGCACACACATGTGCAAGTGCTGGTATTTAAAACACTAAAGTGACAGAAAAGCCGAAAGGTTCAGGTCTACTTTTCCCCACTGAAGTCACAAAATCTATAGGCTGACAGGCTCTGGAAGACTTGATTCTGACAAAGCTAGAGATTTGAAATAAACGTGAAATGAACATTAACGTGAGATTCCTAAGGTGCCATTAGCTGCTATTGATCAATCTTCAGCTAAATGGGGAGACTCATGCAACTCCAAAAAAAACACCCAAACCAAACCATACCCAAAAACCCTGGGTAACTGAACCTTACCAGAATGATCCTCTCCAGCATCTGTGCTGTCTGACCAGCAGCCTCACTCAGGCCTCGGCTCAGCTTCTTATTCTCCTCCATTAGCGACTGGTTCTTCTCCATGAGGGACTGGAGGTTCTCTGAAGGTGCCATGCTACTGTAACGTTAAGGACCAGTTTGCTTGTGAACATGACTTCACTACAGGTTTGTAATAGCACTGAAGTTACCTCCAGGTTTTCTAAATAACTTAGAATAAATACAGGTTGTAGCAGATGAAGAGAAATAACTGGAGGAAGTCTAATCTGAATTTAAGAACGTAAGCAATACAGCACACCAGAAGTATGCATTTGAAAGAGAACACCCTTGTTTAATGGCAAGTCTGTAAACTGCACGTACTTGGGTTTTAAACATCCTCAGAAGCCAAACACACAACTACGCTCTTCCCTGCATTTTGTGCTTTTAAGAACAATGGAGATGGAGGTGCCCTATATTTAGGGATAGAGGAGTGAGGAAAAGAGAGGGATGGAAGGGTCTGAGAAACAGATACTTACTTAGGAGACATTGCCTAGTTCCTCTTCCCTACAAATGATATTTGCAATCTTAAGGGGCTTTGTTACAAAACTAAATAACCCATACCTACATGGAATTTCAGGAAAAATGACAAAAAGAACAAAAGGCAAAAAAACCCCGCTGTCCAGTTCATATTAGAAAGCAACCAGTTTGGTCTATCCTCACTCTACAGCACTGTGTAAAACACAGGAGACTTGGAGCCTTCGCTGGTGTGTGATGGCCAACAGATACCTTGAGCATTAATCTACAAATCTTACTTGATAGACACCGGGAGAGTCCCTCCATGGGCCTGCAGCAACAACACCTGTAGCTGTTGAACCTAGAAAGAAAAACAATTACTGCTTGTAAATCTTTCCCATGTAGTAACTAGATGGTTGAAGGAACACTATTAAGATCTTGAGTCTTAATGAGTCAGCTGCTCCACAACTGTCCTTTTACGATTACCTGTGGAATTGTGTTGCTACAGTATTTCAAGTAAACGTACTCTAAAAAGCTATCTTCTTTTTGTCAGGAACACGTGTTTAGTGACCCACAGTTGACATTCTGTTCTGTGCAGGGTGACCAGAGACCTTGGCGATCAAAAGAACAGGCCTCCCACTTGGCTGAATGAATACTCTGCTGCTACCTTTCACATGAGGAAGGGTCAGCTCAGTTGCCTTCCTAAATATGTGATTTGAATTTACAGTATGTTCCTAAACATTCACTTGTCGTTGTTGAGACGGACATGACACGCATGTAGTTGTGAACAAAAGAACCCCACTTTATGATTTTAACAAACGCTTTTATAACTTTTTTAGGAATGTGTGTCCAAATATAATTGGTTCACTCAAAGTCCGGCAGTTCATGACTGCATGACTTCCTCCTTCTTTGTTCTCTGCTCTAACTTCAGTAACTTTCCTCTGCTGGCAGTCTGACAGGGCCTTAATCTTATTTACTCCCTTCTTCTCAGGACTCTCAGACCTCTTCAAGGGTGCACGGGTGTCTGCTCAAGGCCGATGTGAAGCTCCCATTGTGATCCCTCAGACCAGCCAAGGTTTCTAAACTTTCACTCCGTTTCGTGAACACTCATACGAGACAGGCAAAACCACTTATTTGCTCCATTGTGAAACCAGATTAATGAGTTCTTCTACAGAGAAGTAGCACAAAAGACTATCATATACTTCCCATCAAGTAAACACAGCAAGCCTGGTTGACTCTCATTGGTAGACAAGCCCTTGGGCACTTCTAGCCTTGGCTTTAACCAATTCTAGTTTATGCAACTTATTTCCCTCTGAAGCTGACCACAGAGGAACACTCTTCACACTTCCCAGCCTGTGCTGGACGTAGGCAGGTGATGTCAGCAAGGCAATCATCATTCTATTTCTAATTTTGCCTGTAGTCTAAGGAGCAGGCAATAAATTGTTCCATGGAAGGGAAATGTAAATCACAGTAACATTACCATTTTTCTACACCATTGAATATCTGCTGTAGAGTTACAAGAAGTATTCATGTATTCCCTTTACAGCACTTATGCAGCCATCTCAAGAGACAAAGAAACACACAATAAATATTTTTTTTTTGCATATTCTGTGTAGTTAGGCATCTGATGTCTTTGCTTGCTGTTTATTGGGCTTAGCCCCAAAAGGACAGATCTACTTCTTCCACATGAAGAAAGGACACCTTACCTGCTGCTTTAGATTGTGCAACTCAGCTGCCTGGGGATCGAGGTTGACAATTGGTTTATTTTTTATTTTTCTTGCTCTGTCAGCATAACGCAGGGTATTTAGAGTTTCTTCTAGATTGGAATCCGCTGGGCTTACACAGGCAATCATGAGAGTGTGGCTGTTACCACCCAGAGAATCTGAGAAGGAAAACAAGGCATAATCAATGCTTTGAGAGAGCAAGAAGGACTAGTAAAATATCATCATTAAGATATCTAAGACTGCATGAGTGCATCTCCATACCACAGCTAGATATTTTCTAGCTGTAGATACAGCAAGTAGAAAATATCTAGCTGCAGCTGTGTGCCACTGTCATCTGCTTTCTCCTCTGCCCTATAGTAGTACTATAGTAGAAAGCTTTTTTTCCCCAAAAGCCAGAGTCCCAAAATTATGTCTCACCTCTAAGCACCAATGATTTCCCACCAAAACCCCCAGTAATCTTCTTGTTCCATTGAGTAATGTCTGTAATTACTGTAATTTCTGTATGCTATTTCTTGCTTTATTCCTTCAGGTTTTTCCCCTCCCTTCTCCCACACAGTAATGTTCAAGACCTCCACGGATATCCAGACATCAGAATTCACACTGTCTCCCAATTTAAAGAGTCTTTGGCTAACATATTTGTTCAGATCATCAAGCTGCATGATATTCTAGCCTTTGGTTTTGCACTAATACATACTGGCTACGTAAAATTTTTGATCGAAAAAAACCAGGACCCCACATCCAGCTCTGCATAATAACTATTGAAAAGTAAGTACCACAGTCTAGATGTTCAGACTACGAAAACAAAACAAACATGATGTGCACAGTGAAGGCACAGACAGCTTGAGCTTCTTTCTGCTTGTAATATCCTCCAGCAAGTAGCTATAATCAGGGTATAAGTATAGGTCTCTGGTTCCAGACTTGACTTCCCATCTTCCTTCTCCCTCCCACCTGAGAAATGCACCAACTAGATTGGTCTAGTTTCCTCTCATCATATAAGACCAGGACTCGGATGAATCCATTTCAGTGCATTTTTAACCTAAAAAACAGGTATAGAAGAGGTCTAGCTCCAGTGAGAAGAGGAACAAAACCAATAAAAGCAATCCCTTTGCCAACAGCAGCTCCCACTTTGACCTGTCGCCATTTGGCTCTTGGGTTTGTTTGGCTACTTTGCTATTTGAAGTGCATCTCTAGATTTAGGCTTTATCATCACCTGTATCTTACCTTGCAGCAATCTTGTTAACTTTGAATCTCTGTAGGGGACAAAACCTCCCTTTTTATTTTCATCCCCGAGAGCACTAATTACATTCCCCAGGCAGAGGAGTCCTCTGTTGATGTTGATGCCTGCATACAAACAGAGGACAGTGAGTAGAGCTACCTCAACAGCTAACAATTGGTCATTTCCTGTCCTTTTAAAAAATTTAAGAAGATTTTAAAAGCACATTGTAAAGGTTAATTAAAGAACTGCTTTACTTTTCTTGACAAGCACTCAATTTATTAACTCAAAGACTGTAAGAAGCCAATCCTTTTTCCTACAGACCTTCTTTTAGTCGGTCTCCCTCGGCCTTGGTCTTCTTTTGTCTCTCAGAGCCAGCAAGATCAACCAGGTGTAGCTTGGAGTGAAAACTGGTGTTCCTATGGAAGAAATAGATTATTTTACTCTCTCAAGTAAACATGCAGTCAGGGAAGGAGCAGTCCAGTGGTTAGTAGAGTTGAGCTACCAGGCTGAAAAACATACTTCATATCAGACAGCCAAATAAAGGAACTGCCTCAAGAGTAGTTCAGCTGAGTTCATCCAAGACCAAAAAAGAATGAGATTTTGAGTAAGTCTGACTCCTAACAGCTGGCTAGGAGCGGCTGTGCAATTGCTCTTACTTGTCATTTTTCTTCTTCTGATCAATGCAAACGGTGAAGATGGCATGTGACCGTGACGACTGGGAGTTCATTGCTGTGGAGGCCACCGTTCTGGAATTGTTCCCTTGCTCCAGGCAGGATACAGTCTCTTGGGCACAGGTGACGTTTCTTTCTGTCAGCCCTACAATCTGTATCCAAGAAGACAGCATTATTGAGCCTCCCCTTCCTCTTCAGTCCAGCTTACGTTAGAAAAATTATCCTCTATCTTAGACTAAAGCAGAGAAAGTGAAGTCTCTGTGTAAACAGGCATTCACAAGAATCAGGGTCTCACTTCAAGGGTGAAGGCTGGTATGGATTCCCCCAGAAAAAGTTTGTTCCAAACTTCATATCAGTAACACTAAGTCACATCACCTCTCCCTCATCCTACTTCTACATACACGCATCAAGGTCCTCCGCGCTGGCTTAAGAACCAGCCGGGCTCCGGGATGGAGACAGGGCTCCTCAGTATTCTGTCTAAGCTGGGAACTGGAAGTTGTGCCAGGCAGAAGATGATGAAAATTGATCGACAGGGGTGGGGACTTGTGTGAACAGAGTGGAGGGGAGGCAGGTATTGGGGACACAAAGGACAGAGGGGACTGAGAAGTCGGTGCTGGTTATCCTCCTTGGCAAGTTTGCTCTTTCTCTGAAGGGCCTGTCTCCCTGGATCACAATGTCACTACTAACACATGGATGAGTCACACCCCGGTACTTTAGAGGTGACAGTGAGTAGCACAAGATTACATGTAACAAATAGATCCAAACTACAGGTGCCACACACACCTAAACTGTGCATATGAAAACCTTCCCACCACTGCAAACAGAAACAGTATCAGTAAAGCACAACCGACGGACAGAAGTTTAACTACAAAACAAGTACCCAGAGCAAGCAGTAGCACAAGGTTTGTCTCTTAGAATACACACCTAGATGAAAAGTAACTTGAGCACTTGAACAGTTTCTCTTCAAGATCCCTTTGTTGCACACTACGTCTGCTAAACTAAACAGCACAATTGCAAGAGTTTGAAACTTGGGGAAGTTACTTGAAGTACAACATTCTCAGTTATTCACCTAAATCAGCCTTCAGAAAAAGTCAGAATAGGCCCTGCCAGTCATGAATATCTGACCCTCTTGGTGTTACCCTCCGAATAAACTTAAGGATCATCAACAGCTCAATTTTGAGAAGAATGAGTAGCTGGGATGATTTCATACGCACTAATATTGGCATTTGGAGCTCCATCATCTTTAAAGGTCCCTTCTAACCTGAACCGTTCTATGACTCTATGAGTACACGTGACTGCTCAAGGAGTCAGCCAGCTGTTTCACTGAAACATTCATCCGGAGCCATGTCAGCCCCTTATGCTGCCGGGCGAGGCGGCGGCGGCAGCACCGGCGACGAGAACCTCGGTGGGCCCGGGGAGAGGGCTGGATGGCGCTGTACGGAGGGGTTTCCGAGCTCAGGGACCCCCCCCTCACAGCCCGAGCCCCAGCCCCAGCCGGAACCCGGAAGTCCGCGGCAGCCAATCAGACGCGGAGGGGGCGCGGCCATTTCAAGGCGGTGAGAGCAGACACTCGGTCGGCGAAGCGGCGGCGGCAGCACCGGCGCCAAAGACCTCGGTGAGCCCGGGAAGAGGGTTGGATGGCGCTGTACGGAGGGGTTTCCGAGCTCAGGAACCCCCCCCCCGCCCCCCCTCACTCACAGCCCGAGCCCCAGCCGGAACCCG
>JAOXJM010000063.1:3269604-3285262 GCA_026413425.1 Tringa solitaria
GGAGGAGGAGGGGCGGGGAGGAGAAGAAGGGGGGAAGGAGAGGAAGAAAGAGTGTAAAGGGCACCGGAGTGCCAAAGTGCAACAACATAAAAAAATAAAATAAAAAGACAGGACACTCATTCTGCACTCAGGGCTCATACCATGCAGTAAGAGGGGCGGCCGGGGCTGCTCCCCACCAGTAAACAGGGAGTTCGCTCGCTTAGTAGATTGGTTTTTTTTCAGCCCACAAAGTAGGGTTGCCTAGCCAATGAGCGGGGATGTTCTTCAGTGAGACTGGCCGGTTGGGGAATGTGCTGCTACAGAACGGGCCTGTTAGCAGGAGCACCCGCTCTCCGTTACTGGCTGCTCAGGAGGTTTCTCTAGTTTGATGTCAATCACTGCAGAGAGACAAGTTAAGAAAAAAAAAAACACTGCAAAGCAAGTGGACTTGGTATGACAAGACCCCGGCGAGGACAGAGCCTGATCAGACAGATCTGGGCAGAAGACAGCCCTGTGCAAACAGAGGAAAGAATGATGGTATTTTAAAACTCGGCAAATTTTATCCTAAGCTTATGTGGAGAAAGCAAAACTCGTGCTTGCCATCCTCAGTAGTTGTGTACATTTACATACAGACCACAAGCAGGGTCATCAATTTTTGCCCACAGGTAAGCACCACACTTACACTGGTTGTTTCAGCTGTATCTCTGCAAAACCCCAGTAAGGCCCATCCCACAACGTGCCGAAAAGTCAGTAAGCCCAACCTAACAAAAGATAATTGTCAAATACTATGAGACCAGGAAAAGTCACCGATGAGAAAGCAAGGATACTGTCTTCTTTGCTCTTCTCTGGTGTGCTGTCCATCCCAGGTAAGGCAGCAGCCACACGACGGAAAAGCTGAAAAGGAGAAACAGGTAGAGGTGAAGAGTTGTCAGAAAAAAACACGTTAAAAACACATTGCTTCACAGCAGATCTTAGAATCCAAATTGTACAAACTTGTTACATGGATACTTTAGCAAGCAAAGCAATGATCAACAAGTGCCACAAGAATCTTATCTAAGAAATGTAACAGGTTTTATTACGGAAGTTATTCAATGCCTAAAAAAGACATTTTTATTTTACCTGTTTCTGCTTGAACAGAACGTGGTATTAATTAGTAACAGTTCTTCCAGGGACACATAGAACAATTCCCTCCTGCACTCACTAAGCACGTCATCCACCATTTCCAGCCTCAACTGCTTTTGCACCCAGCTATGTTACAGTGCAAAACTCTAGACTTCCGATAAGCAACTTCAGAAGAGACCAAAGGTTTAAGAAATTTATGGATTACTGAGATTTTACACCCCATCCTTTCACTTCAGTTCTGCTGCAAACCAGCGATTTCCAAGCACAATAGCTGACTCAAGTGAGCTGCATTTAAGCTACTAAGGATGTGCTAGGGCTGCGAAGGACTATCATATCCCCATAAAAACAGAAAATGGTTTTGCATAATTTTTCAAGTCAATGCTTAAGAGCTCCTCCTGCTGACATTGATGCAGCAGCTCACACACAGGCACTGCCAAGCTCTCTGGTGAAAAGCACTGCATAAAGAGCTAGAGGAATCATCAGTTAACGATGACTTCTCTCATAGTAGCTTGGCGGGGGCTTCTCATCCACACCTCCAAATTGTGTCACTTGGAAAATCAAGCCAGTGAGGTACTAGCAAGGTGCTGCAGTTCACATCCTTTAAGTCACAGAAGTTCTCACTGTGAACACCCGCTAGACAAATAAAGCAACAGGAAGTCAGGACCAAAGACTGAAGTAAATTCAATCCAGAATTGTCAAAAGAAACAAACCCAAAGCCTCCTAACCCCATCGTGAGGTTCTCCTCACCAGCTGGCCTGCAGCAAACCAGTAAGCTGGTTTTTTTCCCAGCTGACATGAACATCACTCGTGCTCCCTGCAGAGCCCTGGACCTTAAGGCTGCCTTACTCCCCAAGTTCTGTCACGCTTCAGAACGATTCCTGAACTAGCAGAGAGTGGGATCACAAGCTTATACCAAAAGGCAATGGACACAAACTGAAATACAAGAAGTTCTGTTTAAACACAAGAGAAACATTTAAAGTTTTTTTTTACTGTATGGATGGTCAAACACTGTGCCAGGTTGCATGGAGAAATGGGGTCTCAAAGGATAGAGATATTCAAAACCCCACTGGAGTCAGGTTTGGGCAGCCTGCTCTGAGCATGAGGTTTGGACCAGATGATCCTTTCCAACTTCAACTATTCTGAGATTTTCCTCTACAGCTTGCAAACAGAAGCAGGAACTTCTGCTCTAGTGCATCAGCACAAGCAATTATCCTGACCGATGTCAACACTGATTTTGGAAAACAGCACGTTAACTGTTAACAAAAGCAAAGGGAATGTACAAAAATTATGTTTGACTGGCTGTGCAAAATAGTGCCATTCCTATCTCTCAGCACGTCCTGGTTTTAGATTCTCCTTTTGTTCAAGGTGCCTTTGCTTAGCTTTAACTGGGAATCATTGACTTAGCAGGAAAGGAGCTT
The DNA here is from genome assembly GCA_026413425.1 of Tringa solitaria. Lineage (NCBI taxonomy): Eukaryota > Metazoa > Chordata > Aves > Charadriiformes > Scolopacidae > Tringa > Tringa solitaria. The sequence continues at coordinate 3,272,124 of JAOXJM010000063.1, forward strand.
CCAGTAGATAAATGTGCGGCAGTGATCTTTGGGCAAGAAGCATTTCAGGGGCTGACAGTAAACACTACAAGCAAATATCTGATGGAACACGAATCCCAAGCAGAAGCATTCCCATACAGAGCAGTCAAGGGCAGATTTCCTGCCTTTAGAACATAATATTGATCTACCTGTTTCACATTGTATCCAGTCTTTGCACTGGTCTCAATAAACATCACATTCAGCTCTTTGGCTCTCTGTTCGCCTTCTTCTGTAGTGATTTGCCTGGACAGAGATTCAAACAGAAGCAGAAAGACAGAAAGGAAGAACAGACAGGGAGAGTTAGATGTCTGTGACTGAGACGCTCTTCAGTGGAGGGCTTCACTGCCTCCTATGAGGGTGCAGAGTCCACCAATGGAGACCTCAGGACCTCTGAGTCCTAAAGACTCCCAGGTCCTCCAGCTAAGACTGAAACAACCTCAGGCAAGTTACCCAGGGAATGCCTGGGCTTATCATTGTTAATGACACACGATCAGCACAGGATGAAGTTTGTGCAGTACATTTAAGCCTCATTCACAGCATCCTCGAGGGAAGGAAAAATCCCCAGAAGCTGCACCTGATACAAAAAGCAGTTTCCCAAAAGTCAACAGGAGGGAACTCTTGTGAGGTTACAGAAAGGTTTCAGAAAGGCTCCAGCAGCAAGTAGAAAGCAACAGCAAATGCTAGGCTGCTGCCTGCGAGCAAGCACCTGCAAACATCTCTCATCAATACCCTGTACATACCTGTTTCACATTATATCCTGCTTTAGCACTGGTTTCAATATACATCATATTCAGTTCTTGGGCTTTTCTCTCACCCTCCTCTATAGAAACCTGTCTACAGCAACGAGAACAAATCACAGAAAAGAAAAACCAAAACAAAGAAAAATAGTCCAAAAATAATAAAAAGAAAACTGCAGAAAAAAACCAAAACAAAAAAATCCCACCACCAACTGAAGCAACATTAGCAGGAAAGAAAAACTTAACAGGCTGCACCGAATAAGAACAGTGCTATTTTTAGTTCAGCTTTCTGGCCTCAGAACTTAACTTGCATCATCACTTGGTTTTTACCATAGGATGAATGGCTTCCAATATGCTGTATTCTATTTTGAAAAATGTGACAAAGCTCAGACTGATACCGTGGCTTTGCCCAGCCTTAAAAGGCCTGGTATTTCAGCTGAACACAAATTTACCTTCCCTTTAAAAGAAAGGCAAGGCAGCTTCTTTTACTGGTACCTGGATATACACCAGAATTCCAAATTCTAGCCTAGACCAGGACTACTGTCCTGGTAGACTGGTAAGACTGTCGCCTACATTAAGCTTCTAAAACAAGAATAAGCTTCTAAAATAAGAATAAGAACTTCTAGTGCTACATGAACTTCAACTGTAGCTATGTTTCAAACAATTTTCTGGTATTTTTAATTCTTATGACAGTGCTGGGCCAGCTGTCCTGCACACACTCTCCTTCACTTACGTACTATCAGGAAATAATCCAAGGCTGAAATTATCCCATTGGGTTTTCCAGTTCCATATGAAATTGGATTTTGGTAGAAATTCAGGTTATTCAGTTGGGGAGCTGCAGTTATTTCCAGCTCCCAGGAGGGCATATAAGTTATGCTGTCAATATCCAAAGCTGGCTCAAGTAGACTATCTTGGATTTTGCTCTGTTGCTTTTTGTAAGCTGATTTCAGAGACTGATCTGAGGTCTTGCCACCTGGAATTCTTAATCCAAAGCAGCTATACACACTTTTATCATATTTCTGAAGCTCTGAACACCAACTTTTACCAACATTTCCAAAGCGCGAGGCACAGGCCACTTAGAAGGGCCCCCCACTGGAAATGGAAAAAAACAAATAGTTGTAAAGTCTAAGGTGGTCTGTGTGGTGGACAAAGACCATGTTTCTGTAGGAACCATCAGTACAAAGCCCACACAATGTCTTGTTAGAGCCTAACCTTACCTTGCCCCCCCGCTGCTGACTCAAACCACCTGCCAGTATTAGAATTATCTATGCTTTTCCTGCTAGGCATGACAAACAAAAAAACTTAACAGTGTGACTTGTACAGGAATAAAGGGCAAAAAGCATCTCCTGAGACCAGTGTGAGCAACCAGGGATGCTGGCTATTGTCTCATACGAGCATTTGGACAACACCAAAACTACAAGGGGAAAAAAACACATCACAATACATTCTGAAGCGATATGTACACCGCAGGAATAAAGCAAGGTTTAGAATTTAAAATGTGATAACATCCAACAATGAAACAGATCCCTATTAGGCCCATCATCCCAAGGAACCGAGTTAAAAAACAGGCAGTTCTGATAATAGCGTAAGATTTTTCTGAGAAAACATTTATGTTCCACCTGGAAGGCTTTTCAAGCTGTTATTTTTTGATCAGAAATGTCTTGTGAACAGGCAAAGGATAAGGGTTTGATTTTATAAGACCTCATTTTGCTGTGAGATCCAGGTGTTTCCCAGTTCTGCCTTTCTGAGATGCCGCCTTTTGCATCAGATAAAAATTTCCCATCATTTCAATGCTTCATATGTCCTTTGACATTTTAGAGGACCTAGTGTATGCGAAGATGTTTCAGTGTAAAATGTTTGGACTGTAAGGAACAGCACGGCTTACTCCATCTTTGCTTTGCCAACTACTACTAACTATTAAAATAAAAATCTTTCCTTATCTAGACCGTTTCTGACATCTTCATAAAGAATGATAATCTCTGAAAGTATTAAACAATTTTTTTTGATAAATCAACGATGAAGAGAAGGATAGAAATGCAAAAGCAGAAGCCCGTGGTCTTCTAAGAAGCTCTCACATGGTTATGCTGAAGAGGTATTGTAGGATTAAGAGTTTTAAAAGCAAAATGCTCTATGACATGTCCCAAAACATTAAATCTGTGTGATTTTCAGTGTCTAATTAACTTCTCAGGTCTCTTGGGGAAATCTGCTTTTGCTAATTTAATTTCCTCTCACATATCCACAACATCACAGTTTGTGTTATGTATGACATGAATTTAGTCTGAGAAGGAAGCCTCTTAGATTGATACTATAAAAGCTCATGCTGCATCTTGGAACAAGCAGAAACTTGCTAGCTATTTATGCTTCATTTAAAGTCAACAAATTGTGTTGAAGATAGACTAGTTGGTCAATTCCTTGCTTTTACTGGCCAGGACAGCCAGGTTGCCAGCTCCCCTCCATTACCTCTTGTCTGCCAGGTCGGTTTTGTTCCCCACCAACATGATGATGACGTCGCTTCCTCTCTCTGTCCGAACGTCATCAATCCACTTGGAGGTTTGCTGGAAAGAATTCAAGTCTGTAGGGAAGAATCAAACAAGATAAAACTTCTTTTCAGAGAGGGAAGGTGCTTCTCTAAATCTTCCCACACCACACATAAATGACCCATAAATTGTTTTCTGCTCAGACAGAAAAGCATGGCAGGACAAAAAAAACCACATTTCTAATGTTAATCCTCTTTTTGCAGAACTTCTGGTTTTAACTTATTAGTTCTGCTTACACGTAGTATTTCAAATAATGAGACACCAAAGCATCACTCACTTGTAATGTCATAGACTACCACAGCAATAGTGGAGTCGCGGATGTAGCTGGGAATGAGACTGCGGAACCGCTCCTGGCCTGCTGTGTCCCAAAGCTGCAGCCGAACCTGCTGGTACCAGGCCAGGGAGAGCAGAGAGAAAGAGAGAGAGAGAGAGAGCAAGAGAGAAAAGAAAGGAGGAAACTGTCCTTTAGAGAAAAGGCCATTTCTAGAATTAACTCTATGCAGCTCAGTCTGAGAAGCTGAGGTTGACCTTGGAATCTTGCCCCAAATTTCCAACCACCACCAAAGTTGGCTTTTCTGACTCTGGTTGTAGATAATGTGCTTGCCTAGAGATTCTGGTGTTCCCAGAGAGCCCTAGGTTATGGCTACTACCCAAATGCTGATAGCGGCAGCTAACAATACAGAGCTGGCCTTCCTGGTCTACCCAGCACTCTGTATGGGGTTTCCACTGGACTCCTAGCTTAGAGCATCTCAGATCAAAGCTTTTTGGGCAATTCCCACACGACAGACATGCAATTCCCTCAGCCCAGACAGCACATAGCAAAACAGCATCCATTCTCCAGCATCAAGCATCCAGAAGATGGCAATGGGGATTTTCATGCAAGATTAAGGCAATCAGCACGTTCCAGCAGAAACAAAAGCAGAAGCTATATACTGTAAGCTTCATGTGACACAAAGGGCATTGGGTTCTCCCTTTCGGATAAGCACGGGAATCAGAAACAATCACAAAGGGTACGAGAAGTACAGTCTGATCTCCAGAACTATGCCCAAACACAAACCGACCTATTACATATGTTAGCTCTAAGGTCTGGCACCTGCCAGTTTGAAACAGCAGCATTCAAAACATGCCCAACTACCACAGTGAATGCTAAACAAAAGCTTTTTTCATAACTGGGAGTGATACCATTTCCTTCTAAGTCATTACCCTCCCTGGCTACCTCTACAGCTACCGCTCCACTGCCAGAAAACACAATTGCAGTGGGCATTGTCAACAGGCACGAGTTTCATAGGAGGGCAGAGACTGGTTTTCAGCTTAATGACATGAATCAGATGTGCTCACAAAGCCACTTGTTCAGCAACGAAGGAAAGCAGCTGTTTATGCATGAAACAGCAATTAATAAGGCAGCTTGTAGGAGACTGGCTGTAACAGAGAAAGCGGTTTCAGAAGGACCAATAATTGGCTTGTTTAGAAGATAAGTAGAGGCCAGACAGTGCAAGTCTGCAAAGTATCTCGCTACAAGCAGGTTCAAAACATCGCATCTACCTCAGGGTATGTAGATCTGATGCCCTAGGGCTTAAGGAAGATTAGGGCTTATAGTTAAAGCAATTATCTCATGCTTCATTTTGAAGGCAGCCTTGATTACAGTTGCAGAAGTCAGGACTTTTTGCTACCCCAGGAAACTCAGGGTGAAAAACTCCATACGCCTGGACAATATCATTCCTGTGCTGACAGATCAGATTGATAATGACAGCTTCGGGCTCTGGCTTCTAGCCCTCACAGAAAGCTGCCACACAGCGCCCAAGACACTGCTGCTACACTGGACTATTCACCCAGAAAGTTTACTGAGGTGGAAATTTAAACACTTCAACCTTCAGACTCAAAAAGGCAACGAGAGGAAGTACGACAGAACTAGGGAAGAACTGTCCCCCATAATCTCGTAGCGAAGGGTAATGCTATTTGAGGGAAGGCCTTCAGCCGGTGTGCGGGTACGCCTGAAGTGACCACAGTCTTCTGTGGCTTCTCATTTCAACCAGCCAAAGTTTGAGGAGGGGAAGAGAAAATATAAATAACCCACTTGCATTCCAATGACCCTACTGGTCTGGAAAGATAAAAGGTTCTCAACCAGGAGTTAACCCTCTCTTATAGAGAAGGCAACTTGTTCAGAAAGGGGCCAGAGTTGCAATATGGATTTTTACCATGGATCTCTCCATGGGCCGCTTGCACTTCAAGATGCCCAGCACAGTAACAACAAGTAAGCAATTTCTCTCTTTTTTTTTTTTAAATCAGCTCCCCACATGCTAGTCTATGGTTTTCCCCTGCTAGTTAAGAGTATCTTGACTGACACTTAAGTATGTCCTATGGGACTCTCCCTATTTTACACTACCACAACAATCATTAACTAACAGGAGACTATTCAACATTCCCAAATACAGTTACCACTAAAGACAATGCAAATATATAGCTCTTTAGAGTGGTAAAGGAAACTATGTTTTCCTAATCACGCTAGCACCCACGATCATCATGCCCTCAGAGGTACATGAGCATGTTCCTTCGATAACACAAGAAAACTAAAAGCCTCCCAGTCACTAAGAACAGAACAAAGAGCAGTAACAAAAAAAAAAAAAAAAAGAAATTACCTGAAAAGATGAGACCATTACCAAAGTATGATGAGATCAGCTCTCACTTAATTATTTTTGACATGTCTGGAAGCTATTAAGAACAGCCTGGACTGGCAATATTTTTCCACCTGCCTGGGTAAACAGCATCCTGTACCTGTCACAATCACGGGGACAAAAGATGGCAACCTACACAGCCTGCCACACTGCCCCACCTAGAAGAGTTCCCAGCCATCGTCACATCATCACATCCACATTTCAGCACTCCTCAAACCCAAACATATCACTCCATTTTTACACCAGTTTGCACCAAACCAAAAATCCTCCCGGAGTCAAGTACTTAAGCTATAGGATTACGAGTAAGACCATATAATTATGTGCCCTCAACATGCAAGATAAATCATAACAGAGGGTTATTATTTGTTAAGCACTTCTGTTAACCAAAACAAACCTCTGGTCTGTGAAGCCTCACTATAATCTGGAGAAAGTGACAGAATAAAGGTGGGCCAGAGATTTTCCACTTGTGCTACATTTTTTTAAGGCTTTGTTCACATGGTGTTGGCTCACTGGTATAATATTTATGGTGATCCTGTAGCTTAACCCAAAAAGACAGACCAGGTGGAGTCAATAACAAGGAGTTATAATGAAATAATTGTATTCCTATCTTCATATCTCATACTAAAACATTAATGCCAAGAGTTATGGAGAATTTCCCTTTAAGCTTGTTTATTTTTAAGAAATTATAGTAGTTACATCTTTTCTCTTTCAACAGCTCTCTGGTTACTCTCATGAATCACCATCTCTCCTCTTCAATGAAATGGGAGTCTTGAATCCTCCTAAGTCACTTTTATTTATATGGGTGTTGTACTGTTCTACCTACTTTGAGAGTATTCCATTGCTTTGGTATCCGAAGATGTTACTTGTATTACCTCTCTAGTTATCCAGAGAGGGGGAAAAAATAACCATTTTGAGGTTTAATAAAACCAAAACAATAAAAAGCATAAAGCTTTCCAATGGCTACCAACCACCTTTCGTTCCAATCAGCACAGACACACAGGAAATCACAATCCCTGTTCACCCACCTGCCAGTCCTCTGTGTATCACTTCCACCATTTGAGCTTTGAGCAGACCAGGCTTTAAACAGTTGCCCCATTTCTGTATTATGGGATGGAGTTATCACTGATTGGGGGGGAAGATGCTCAGCTACCTCCCCTCAGCCCATGAAACACCTACAGTCCTGGGGCCAACGGCCTTAGCTCCTCCTCCTCCAACTGTCTTAGCTCCTTTCAGATAACACCACCACTTCTAGTGCATAAAAGGTACATGTTAAAAGCAAGGTCCCTGCAGACACTCCGGCTCAATACCTACTTGTAATGTCAAAGACAATGACAGCCACAGCAGAGTCACGGATGTAGCTGGGAATGAGGCTGCGGAACCTCTCCTGGCCGGCTGTATCCCACAGCTGCAGCCTGATCTGGGAAATGGAAAAGTGTAGGGGGAGGGGGAAAGGGAAGAGCAGGAAAATGGAAAACAAAACCAAAACTCAAGTGAAATAAAAAGAAAAAAAAATTGCAAGGCAAAAAGTAATGCAACAAAAGGAAAGTTAAAACGGAACAGAAATGTGAAAAGAGCTAATGGCACTTCTAACTGCATTCTGACAGTAACCTCAGCCAAGCACGTCTGAGAAACCTCCCTCCCTCCACAGACCCATTAATAACTCACACATACGAACGTGTTCTTCCAGTTAATCATAAAACCAAGATATCTCTAAAAAATACCTTCTCACACCATGTGCTAACGAGGGAAATAAGCATACATACCTCAGTGCAGGGCTACAAGAGCCACACAAGCAAACTGCAGCCTACAGGCAGTTAGATGTGGTCACTCCTAACCATAAGGACCACATGACCCCGCTGCAGATGAATCCTCTGGAAAGCCTGATGTCAAGTACTGAAACATAGCAGTGGGGTACCAGGATAGCAAACACCCTCTAGACTGGCTTACCTTGTGCTTAAATCCAAGTCTGGGAAGATACCAAGTCTCAGAGAAGGAACCACTACTCAGTCTTTGAAGAATGAGGTTGTAGCTGTAACATGGAACTGGCAGCCTGACAGTTAGGAGTGAGGACAAGGCTTCTTGTGGCCCCAGCTCACTTAGTGCCACAGCTCCCAATGCGCTGGCTACTGGAGATGGTTTTGAAGAACCCAGCTCCACATATATTTGTCCTTTCTGCTGGCTAGTAGTTGCTACTCAGGCTACATTTAGCGCTGAGTGATCTGGCACGGGTATAATTCCAAGGTACATTATTTGGTGTAAAGACATTATCAAATATGCTAAAGCATATGCTGTAGTTAGAGGGCTTAACGCTCTTCATTTCATTAGCCGTATCTGAGAAATTATTTCAATGCCTGAATTTTCCTAGCTTGTGTGCTTGTATTTCCCCCTCATCTTACCTACAATCAATGCCTCTCTGTTATTTAAACAGGCTTTACGGGCTCTGTGGACCACTTACAGAAGCAGGAAAGCTAACAGTATATCCAACATCAGAAAGAAAATGGTACTTTCTGGATAGCGGGCCAGCAGGTAAATGACATTCTGACCTACACAACCACAAGAAATCAAGACTATGCTGCTGAAAACAGCATGCAGGCATTCCAACTGGCCTTCACAGGTGTTAAGCAGCATTCCCGAGATCTTTTTCTTCTTCTGCCACTGCCAGCACCATTGAAGAATGTTATACAAGTAGTTTCTCCCAAACAAAGATTAAACAAGGTCTTTTCTAAGGGTGAATCACTGGTAAGATGGTAAAGGAGCACTCGGCAAACTCACCACACACTGGGCTGAGACTTCTTCAGAAGCAACAGACCCAAAGCAAAACCAAGAACTTCCATCACATCACCACACACCCTTCTGCCCCACAAGAGTTTCTCAGCCAATAGTAAAACTAGCAAAAAGGCAACTACTAGCAAAACATGAACTAATGAAAAAACAAATACTGAAAGACAGGAGAGGGATGTGAGGGATCTCTTTATGCAAAAAAAAGGAATCTCATGCAAGCTAAATCCAAAATTACTTTATTAACAATAAGTAAGAACTGTGTTACAAAAGGAGGGTTTCTATGGGAAGAAACTACGCCCCCACTGGTAATCCCTAATGATCTGAAGACTTGGAACTGCCTGAGGTCTGCTCAGAACCATTTATACTGACAATTCCAGAGGCAGAGCTGGAAATTCTGGGAGCAAACTATATCTAAAGTAGACAGACCATAGCAGAACAGCCCACAGCTCGGGATATGGACATTAGCTTGCCCCGATTTTGCATGAAAGATTTTGACTTCATTCTAGAGGTATCAGATATTAACATGTATCAGAAACAGGAGAGTGGGTCAGTGATTTGATTCAACAAAGGCTGCCCCTCTGACGGCTGCTGTGGGATTTCAGGAGCCATTGGAGGAACAGCCAGGCGGAACAGCACGCACAGCAACCGCCGCTCCCGGGCCTGCAGTCACCATGCTATCACACAGATGCCTCACTTACCGTGCGATCTTCAAGATACATTGTTTTTGACAGGAAATCAATTCCAATGGTTGCCTGAAAAGGAGAAAAAGCATTAGTAACTGCAACTCGCCTTCCAGCATCTGCAACTCGGATCTTTCTATACAAACTCTCAGAAATGTTCACAAACTTAAATTAAGCTGTTGAAGTCATTTGCCTCCAATATGGTTGATAAAAAGAAAGCAAGCTGGATATCTGTACCATCTTCATTTCACATCATTCTTCTAACACGTCTCAACTGCATGAGAACCTCTGAGTCTGGATTTTAGCCTCAGACGTTCATGCATCTAAACGCAGATCATATCTCAACTGGCATCTCTTTCTGCTCTACCGCAATTCAGTCTGGCAAGAATTATCTTCTTAGAAATAACCAAAAGATGGAGCAAATTAGATATATATAAATTGTGGGCAACTGTACTGAAAGCTAAAAAGCAATGCTCATTTGGGGCTTTCCATTTCAGAATGTGCTTCCTTTCCAGTGAAATTCAGAAGCTTCACTTCCCAGGCAGTTCTTTCTGTACATCTCCTTCCATTCACGTTTTCCTTGCTGTACAGCAATTCCAGCACAAAGACAGTAAAGTAATTTACTAAGTTAGATGCGATCGCAGGCACTTAAATCAAGCAGATGTCCTAGGCCACCAAAACTCCAGGAAACAGGCTACTGATATCACAGATTTGAGTATTTTAGACAGATTATCTGTCTTAAACACAAGCTGGAAGGTCTCCATCAGAACACGAACCACGTAACATTAGAATAGACCCCAACAGTCAATTCCTGTAGTTAGTACTGGTTTCTAGTCCTATTTTCTGCAGACAAGACAGAGTTTATAACAGCTACAACAAGCAGGCAAATCTACAAGAGCACCTTACAAAAATCAGGACAAGAAATACAGAAAGCACAAGAGGATCCAGTTCCAGTGAATGTCTTGTCCTCAAGAAAACAATCTTTTCTTCCTTTTCCATCTTAAAATCACCCCAACCTAAACCAGTGACTCTTTCTGGCCCAAATTAAAAGATAACACCCTAGTCTCATCTTCCTTAAAGGTATTTGGCATTCCCTTGAAATACCGCTAAGTGCTTTTAATGCAACTGACTCTTCCCGAGATCTTCAGGCCTCTTACACATGTTCAGTTTTTCATCTGCAGCCTCCTCATCCCTACCCTACTCTTTCCCTGCCAAGATTTCCCTGCCTTTTTCTATTAAAAGTCTTCTAGTTAAAGAAAAAAAAAAAAAAAATAAAAAAAATTGAGAAAAGGAAAATATACTGCAGTGACTTCTTGCAGATCTATCTATGCACTCTGGACTCAGATGCTAGAGACCAGAAACCATCATAAGTGTTCATATTTCATTCTTTCTCTCTGTTTCCCGAGGCTTCCACATCCATCTTCACACATCCTGATCATTGTCTTCTCTGTTAGCCAACCCCATAAACCACTATTTCTCCCTGTTTTCCTCAAGGCTTCTCCTACACCCAGACAGGACCTAAACCTTGCTTCTTTATTGTACACTGGAATCCCCAACATCATACTAGATGCTTGGGTTTAATCAAGAAGTCTTATCTCCATTTCAAGGCACATTACAACCTTACATATGATATTGAACTAATATCTCATGGGAACATGCTAACAGTTCTCACAGGCATACATTTTAATAGCAGGGAACAGATTTACTGATATATATTTATATATTTTTTAAAAAAACCCCATACCCCAAACTAACAAAGCTACCACATACCTGGTAAGTATTGTCAAAACTGTCATACATAAACCTGGTGATGAGAGAGGTCTTCCCAACTACAAAAGAACAGAAAAAAAAAAAAAACACTTTCAAGCAGCAGTGGAAAAAAATAACCACTGCTTTGGGAGTCACATGCTGGTAGGACTGATCATGTGAATGAACTTGCCAACCTAAGGATATTTCCCAGTGACACCCTCCTGCAAAATAACCAGCTAAGAAATTAATTCACAAAATGATGAAGTATGTTAAGCCAAATCAATCCACGTAGGTCAAAAATTAATGATAATGAAAATTTGGTCCTCGTATTAGGTCCGTTGTGATGTGTATGACAAAGAATTATTTGTTTGCTTTAAGCAAGCAATAAATCTGCTTTGATATTCACATTCTGCTACTTATGTAATCACCAAGCCTTGGACTCCTAGACACAAACATCAAAACAAAACATGGTGATGGCCTGGACACTGTTCAGCTGCCTCAGGCTGGATAGAAAAGCCACATTCAAGACATATCTTTTCTTCATAACAAGATTCTAGATACAGAGTAAACTTTGGTGGCTTACTTAAAAACTTTAAATTTATATCTACAAATATTATCAAGATATAAAGTGCAGAACTGACAAGAAATGGAAGCCAAATATCTCTGATTCTCTCTCAGGAAGCTGGAGGAAGCCAAGAAAAATTCAAAGGATGTGGAAGGAAGAGGGAAAAGGAATAAACTGCCTAGAAAGATTATGAAATTGTGAACATTGGAGAGGGTTAAAAACAGGTTAGACAAACGTCTGTCATCAGCAGTCAATCCCACCTTGGTAAGGCAGGGATACCAGACAACTTTTGGAAATTCCTCCAAGATTCTACAATTCTGGGACTGAGGAGGAGATAAGCAGCAGAGATCTAAAGAAAGTGATACAGCAAAGAATACCACGCTTTCAAGAAAAAGATACAACTCATCCATTTATTATGAGGAAAGGGAGGTAACTTCCAGGTAAAACAAACGAAAAAATGAAGATGTAAGGGAGGCAACGGCCATGGTATACAAACAGCACACCTTTGCCATTCATTCTCTCTCATTCGGTGCGGACACGGTCAGAGACACAACACACGGGGCGGAGCAGCGTCCCGAGAGCCACCGCATTTCTCCCAAATGCCAGCAAGGCCCAGCCTCTCGGCCGGCCCCACGGCTGCGGGCCAGCCCCGGGAGGAGGCCCGGCCTCAGCAGGCGGACCGGGGCGCTCGCCAGGCCGGCGGAGGGACAAGGCCGGACCATGGCGGGGCCGCCCCTCCCTCGGGCGGGAGCCCCCAGACGGCTCGTTATCGCCTCCCGCCCCGGGCAGAGAAAAGCCCTTCACGATTCTTCACAGCCCCTCGCGGTTCCTCACCGCCCGCCCGCAGCGTTAGGCCCGCGGCGGCTCCTCACCCCGCCTCCCCCGCGCCGCCAGGCCCCTGAGGCCCGCCGCGGCCTGCTGCCCCCCCCACGGTCGCCGCCGCCCCCCGCTCACCGCTCTGCTCGCCCAAGAAGACGAGCTTGAACTTCCTCAGCGGGTTCCCGAACTCGCCGCCGCTGCCGGGGGCGGACATGGCGGCGCGGGGAGGCCGAGCCGGAGCCGTGACTGAGGAGAAGGAGACACCGCCGAGCGCACACCGGCACCGCCGCCGCCCCGCCTGCCGCGCCGCGCGTCACTTCCGGCGCCGTCACCGTCGCGTCACCACGCACCACCCCCGGGGCGGGCTGTTGCCATAGCGACGGGCCGGCCTCTGGGGGCCTGGCCGGGAGCGGCCTCCGCTGCGGCCTGTACAGGGGGGCCAGGCCTGTACCGGGGGGCCAGGCCTGTACCAGGAGGGGACCGGCCGAGAGCGGCCGCCCCCGGCTTCCCCAACGCCTCGCCCTCTCGCCGAGGCCCGCCGCAGCCTGAGGCACCGGCTGCCCGCTTCGAGCTCTCCCCCA